>JAOVVO010000578.1:0-52907 GCA_028564675.1 Onchocerca lupi
TTCGAAAATTTTTTACTATTACGAATTATTTGTTTAATATTTTTGAATTATTTTTCAGTCTTTTTTTTTTTTTTTTTTTTTTTGCGTATGTAAACAACGTCAGCTATACACTTATCCAAAAAAAACTACAATTTATTTGCTTAAATTGTTGAAAGAAAAAATGAAAAGAAAGCTGCAGTTGAATGATATGAGTTATTGACATTTCAGAGCCAAATATTGGGATTAGGCTAGGATGCTGAAATTCATTGAGATGGCTCATCAAAAATTAATGCATCATTGAATGATATTTGAATTAAATTGAATTAAATTACTCATTCAAAAATAAGTGATTGGTACTTATTACTAATTAATAATAGAAAACAAATATTTCATTCAGTAAGAATAATTACCGAAGAATTAGTAATCTGACCAATTATTTGTTACCTTCTGAAGCTTCAACATACATACATGTACTATGCAAAAAATTATACCCAATTTCAAACTATTTATATTACTAAAAAATCCATTTTTCATTTATGTCAATTATTTATAATGTTCCATATGAATTAAAATTTGGCCAATCAAATAAGAAAATTAAACGATGAAATAAAAAAAGTTTAGAAAGAAAATTTCATTTTTATCAAATTCTTTTGATGCAAAAAAAAAAAAAATCATTACGATTGATTAAATTTATCATTAACTACATGACAGCAAATTTTTCCCTCTGCATAAGTTTTTTTTTTTTTGTACTTTTTCGAACTTTTCCAGACCTAAGATTACATTTGTTCGATTTTTTTGATCTACTATTCAGTTGCTTGATCCATTGGCGAGCGCTTATTTCCCGATCCATATATTCCTTTATCACGTCCTATGTATCACCGGTGTATTCGCCAATCTTGCGATTGTCGTAGTCTTACTGAGGCCGGCGATGCGCAAGAATCATTTCAATACTTTCCTGATCGCAATTGCATTATGCGACATGACACTGATGGCTTCCTATTTTATTTTCAAACAGGTAAATTCATTTTAAATCACAAAAAATTTGTCGAAAATATAACTGAATTTAAAATTAAATGAAGTTTCAAAAAAATGAGAACACAGTATCAAACTTTAACTAAATGTGATAGTGACTTGAATAAAGTTAACTATTGAGACTTAATGGAGAATCTGATTACTTGGCATTCAATCATGAGTAGATTATCATCCGATTGACAATATTGTATGATTTTTTCGAAATTTTATTCATTTCTTATTAATGTGCAGAAGAAGTTTGCGCAACTCCAAAAAAAGCTAATTTTCCGGCCATATCAGGCAGATAAAAATAAGAAAATCATTTTCTTTTATCTCTTTTTCTAGAAAATCAGTATAAGAAAAGTTAATTAATTAATCCAATCAACATGTTCAGATTTATCGAACAATTCTCCAAAAAATTTCTAAATAATTTAAGAACAAAGCCGATATTTTTATACTTACCGTAGCAAAAAATATAATATCAAAAAAAAGCTTGATAATCTTTTTTATTGGTGAAAAGTTCTTAAATGCACTAAGACATAGAACAAATAGTTTTTATTCCCAGAATCTTTCATGAAATTAAGAAAAAAAATTGATAGGTCTAGCGATTTGAAAAAAGAAAAGTCATTAATTCCACTAATTTGTGTCTTCTTGGAGAGAAAGAAAAAACATTGCAGAAAGTTTTAGTGCAAATAATGAGAAATTTCCTATAAAGCATCATTTCAATCTTATTTGAAATAAGTTCTGGAAATTATAATTTCCTTTGGCTTTTTTTCCTTGCAAAACAATATTTTATTTGCTTTATTCAGTAGTTCTGAAAATGTACAATGATAATTTAAAAAAAAAAAAAAAAATTACAATCATAACTTTCGAATATCATCTAAAAAACCATAAAAACTCGATAATTCGGTAAAATGTTCAAAAATTTTCTAGTAAAATATTTAAAAAATAATCTCATCTCTTGCGACATGTTGATCTAAGAGAACATGTAGTTTGAAGGATTTTAAACTATTTGCTGATCCATTTGAAACTTCAGATTAGTCATGTGGAATTGTTAGAAATTTTTAAATACTTTATTGACTTGTAAATTTTTTGCGTAAAATTTTGAGAAATTCTTTTCAAAGATGCTATTACGCAACTGAAAGAGTCTAAAAATTTCCAGTACGTTTCCGAAAAGTATACTTACTGAATTCAAGAAATACTGAATTTAAGAAATCAGCTATAAACCAAATCAGCCATCTAAATAGATTTTTTATAGTCTAAAATCTTTCAATAAATGCAAAAAGAAATGACAGGATACTTCATCAAAAGAAAAACATAAAAAAAGAGATTAAGGAATAAAATTGATAAAATGGCTCATTTGAGGTCGAAATATGCCATCCGTGGTATTTCACCTATTGCTGGATAGTATTTACTTATTTTTATGCAATTCTATCCGTCTTTGTCCATTCATCATCACTCTGGCTAACTGTTAATATGGCCGTTCTACGATATTTGGTGCTGAAACGAAGTTCAACATCAACATCGAAAATACCGATTGTTAATACATTTAAAGCTGCATTTATTGCAATTATTGCTGCTATCATTATTTCACTTCTTGGTTCTTTGCCAAATATGTTAAGATATCAGGTGAATCATTTAGTTATTTTTGATCATAGTAAAATCGATAATAATTATTATAATTATGATAATTGAAAGATTGCAGAAAATTGGAAGATTTGTATGATCATTTATGAGCTTCTCAATGAACTTTTTTGGTGTTAACATCATAATTTAGGATTAATTGCTATGACAGGTATTATTGGGGGTAAAAAATGAGATGCGAGATAAAAAAAAAAAATAGAAGAAATGACAATCCAAACGTTATCACTAACAAACTTCCACTTCATAAACTTGACCAATAATGGAACGTGACGCTATGCAACTCCAATCATCCCAGCTTTAATTTTTAGATTCGTGATAGCGGTTACCTGAATGTACCGGAATATTGCACAACAAATCAATCAGCATATGCTCATCATTATGCAGATAATCCTAAAGTTCATGCTTATAATATTGCTCAACCATCATGGTGGACTTGTCGTTGGGAAAGATTTAATTTCTGGGTTGCCGGTTAGTTTCTCCAGAAATTTTTCCATTTAATAATTTTGTATTAAAATCAAAATTTTGGAAAAAGAAAAAAAGATGCTTGAATAGAGTATGTAAATAATAACTATACTTTTATGTAATATTTGCATAATCTGTTGACTATTTTCAATAATAAACATATTATTCATCGAAACTAAGAATGTCAGTTGTGAATTGCATTCATGCAAAAGCAGATTCAATTGCATTAAAATAAAAGCTTGGCTACAGAGTCTACGAAAATCCACAATTTCGAATATGCATTAGATTACTTATGTTTGCAATCAAATCAAGAAAAAAGAAAAAAAAAAGATATGAGGCTTAAAGCATCTTTAGATAATGCACATTAAAAATCTCTAAATTTGTCTTTCAATGATGGAAAAATAAGACATATATTTTTCTCATCTTATTTAAATTTCTTCTTGGGATTGACTAATTTATTTCGAAAAATTTGATTTAACAAAATTTTGTGGAAAACAACGAGGAAATAAAGAGATTGATAGTAAATGAAAAAAGGAAAAAAATAAATGCTACCATTTGCTTCTAATTGATTGAGTTTTTTTTTTTTTCCCAAAACGCTGCAAATATGGAAATTATTAGTGAAACTGCTAGAAGCATACAATCGATATTTCTATCATTTAACATTATGTTGTATTATAAAAAATGATAGCATATTTTAGGTTTGGTTTTGAAAATGATACCATGCTTATTGTTGACAATATTTATGACATTACTGGTACGTATGTTAATTGAAGCTCGTGAACGACGTATGCGCTTATGTCGCGGTCAAACAGGTGTTAAATCTCAAGCTGAACGTACTACTACTATGTTAACTGCGATTGTCGCTGTTTTCTTGGTTACAGAATTACCACAAGGAATTCTTGTTTTTGCTATAGGTAAAGTAAACTATTCATATTACTTCAATTATTACTAATTGTAACAGAAATTGTATCAGAATTTTATCACTATTTGTTTAAGTACGAAATATTTAGCTTACAACTTAAACTACTACCTTTTTTTTCCATTTTTCATAATTATTCTCATTTATTTTCAATTTTAGGTTTGAAACCGGGTATTCGATATGCGATGCAATATCTTGGTGATTTTATTGATGTACTATCATTGATAAATAGCAGCTTCAATTTCATATTATGTGCCTTAATGAGTAATGTATTTAGGCAAGTTCATAGCATTTCAAAAGTTTTTCTAAAATCTGAATTTGAATTTACAATGCTAAATGTTAAATTAGTAAGTTTAAACTTGGTAATTTTCAGGCGTGAATTTTTGTTAACATTTGGTTCGTGTTGCCCAAAACTTAGTGAAAATATCAGCGGTACTGGTTCCAGAACATTAACGATGACAAATCGAATTCCACAATCACAAAGAAGAGAACTTATGGCTGTCGTCAAATGTAATGATGAAATGAATGATAGTAATAATACTTACTTATGAATTATGTTAAAAATCAGTAAAATATTAAATTATGCTGGACCAGTTTATAACTTAATATAGGATCAGAATTCAAATGCGAAGAGTTGTCAAAATCTCAATTTTTTTCTCCAAAAAATGCAATTTAAGTTCAAGAAACTTGAAATGGTACAATGATGTGTCGTTGATAGCATATCACATTCATTATATTATGATCTTCAATTTTGCTCATTTGACTATGAAAATATATTCACAATTTATTCTCATCTTTTTGCTTATTTTCTCCCTTGTCTGTTATTGATAAAAAAAAAGAACCGGAAAAAAGCTGTCATTGAATTTTTTTTTAAAACTTATCCGTAGGAATATTTTTGTTGCGACAATTTTATATGCAATCTATTAATAGTTTGTATGTTTTACATTTTCATGATAAAAAATCGTATTTAGAAATAAGAAATAAAAAATAAAATGATCTCGAAAAGAATGGTGATTCGATTTCACAGAAGCAATTAACCAAAAGAAGCATTTGGAAAGATGAAAGTTTAATTTTTGCTTTGGAAAGAAAAAAGAAAAAAAAGAAAAACAATTAACAATTCGGTTATTTTGAAAAAAAATTTTAAATTTGAAATTTTACAAAAAAAAATCTTTATATCTTTATTCAAAAATATGAATTTGTGACCGTATTTTGTTACACATAAAAAAACCATCAGCTGAGTCTAAATACTTGTTCTATTTCAAAAAATATTACTCTAATTTTTCTACGTTCGTACAATTGTCATTTGAAAATAAGATTGAACTTGCTGCAATGAATGAAACTTGTAGATGTTTTTGCAAAAAAATATTATCTTCACGACAAAATAAGAAAGTTTCGCTCAGTAAATTATCTTCGAACTAAAAATGGATTACGTGACTTGCCATCAGAAATAGAATTTAATGCATATTTGCAATTTACCAAACAATTTTCCAATTTCTCCATTGCAATTTTTCGTTCCTTCCTTCCTGTCAGGTTAACTAAAAGAAAAATGCTTTTCTATTCTGCTACCAATGATTAAATTCCTATTTCAACAAAAATGATGCAGTTTCTCTCTATTCGAGGAATACTTTATAGTACCAAATCGAAAATTTAAGATTAATTGTCATTAAAAATTAAACATCATCAGTATCATCGTAACTTCATGCAAAAGAAATATCAAGTAAATAATATCAGTTATCATCGTTATCGCGATGTTTTCTATGTACAGCAAGACAAGTGATAGCAGCTCACCGTCTGATAAAAAGTTTGAAGTTCTTTTTTTGTAAAAACATGTTGTTATTTTTCATCAATCATTTGTATACAATAAATTTGAGATAAGTTTCAAACTTCTTCTCAAATCTCGATTTTTTGTTGCTTTTCCAATTTTTTATTGGCTTTAAATTACAATTTTGCTACTCTGATTGATGTCCACCAGAAATAGAGGAAATTAAAAAACTAATTGACATATATTTCCTGACGAGATGAAGGAACTGAAATTGAGGTAAAGAAAGATGAATAAATAAATTAATTAAAACGAGGAAAAAAAAATATTATTTTCCTTCTTTTTGTTCTGAAGAAAAAAGTTTTAATTTCAATGAAAGTGAAATTAATTTTGGAATGCAAAATCTTCTTCTGAAAAAAGAAAAGGAAAGGTCAGAAATATTTTAAAGAAATCACCAATAATTTGTATTTTTTTTCTCAAATCCAATGATGATGCATTATCAGAAATTCATAACATGCTAAAAGCTCCATCCGTATCATTTTATCTATTTGTTGCAAAAAAAAATTAACAATTTATCTTAACATGTAATCATTTTATACCATTTTTTTATCGCTGATAGTTGAAAAAATAACTTCCAACATGATAATTGTAAAGTTGTCCATCAGATGATTAAGTAATCTTAAAATATAATTAATTACAAATTACTCAAACTAATTTTTTTTTAGCAATTTTGCTAAACTCATAAAGAAATATGAAGGATTAAAAATTTTTAATTATTTCCTTTTAAATTTCAGTTATTTAAATACATTTACGCCAAGCGCATATGGATAGATTATCGCAGTTCATGCGATTATCGTAGTTTATCGTAGATTATCGATTATTGTGGATTATCGTAGTTTCATTGCATTTTATGATCATTTCGGTAGTTATTTTAATGAGTTGTTGCAGTTGTTATTAAGTTATTTTTACTGCTGATAAATAAGTTAACAAACAAACAATTATCAATTCATAGTTGTATAAATTGATTTTTGGACTGAAAAGAATTTGTAGAAATTTTTCTTCTTTTAATAAATAATTTAATTTATCGTACGTATTATTATCTCGTTTCTAATCTATCTAAAAGTATATTGGCCATATTTGTAGTGATAAATTTATCTTTTTCTATCTAGAAAAGCACAATTAAGAATTATAATGCATCGAGCCAATTCCCATTTATTCTCGTATTATCTTTTCATCATCAATTCGCACGATTCCACGGAAAATTCGCAAGAAATTTCTTCCAAATTTGTATAAGTATTGATAATCTGCAAGTATATTTCATTCTTGTTTCGCTTTATTTTTATTTTTAAATCATTTTGAATTTTTTTTCTTGCGGATCAATTGGCACAAATTTGACAGAAATAACAATAAAAGCTAATTGATTGCTTAACAATTTGTTAAATTTTATTTAACAATTTGTTGAATTAATGGAAAAATATGAAGAATAAAAAATTTCGATTCATTTCCATTTAAATTTCAGTTATTTGAAAAAATTTTAATAATTGAAGTTTAAAAGGAAATCGAAATTTTTTCACGTTAACTGTACATTAATAGATTACTGTGTGTCCGGCTGTTTCGTTACTTTATGATTATTTTTAAAATTGTTTTCACGATTTGTATCACATGCAAATGTTGCTACATCGCTTTCACTGATAATGAAAAGATTATGAAATAAACCAATCAATAATTTATATTTCTATGAAATGAAATTTAATTAAAAAAGCAGAAATAGGAAATTTTTTAAATCAGTAATTTATCTAACGAATTATTTTTTCACATTTTTAATTTATCCGAGAGCATGTTTGTTATATTTATAAAGAAAAATATCTCTTTCTTCCCTATTTAAATAGGCCTAGCCAAGAGATATGCTGCTTCAGGCCAATTTCTCCATTTTCATAATATTTTTTCGTCATGGGTTCGTACGATTTCAAGAAAATTCTACAATTAAGGAAATGTTTTTCAATAAATTAGTTGATGACCCATTTCGAAAAAGTGTGAGATTCATTCATGTGAGATGAAATCAACAATATGACAATTTTTAAATTTAAATATATGCTCAGAATGCTCCACACCTGAGATCTGCAGGCGATGAAATAAGTGCATCAATAGTTTACATGGTTCTAATTGTTAATGAAGAGAATCCAAAACAAAATAGTATAAATATAATAATAATAAATTGTTTTTTCTGCATTTTTTTTTGATCTTATCCAGTTTTCTACAGTTTTGTCTAACATTATTTTTTTTTTTTTTACAATGATATATTCAAAAATATTCCGCTTAATATGTTATATTTACTTGGTGGACCATCATAATTGGAGTAAACTATCAAGTGGAAATGAAATCTCGTCTCGATATCGATCCCATAAATGCAATTTTGAATTACGGAAATTCAGCTATACTAGGAAAGATTCGTCTGATGAAAATGATTGGTCTTATTATTAAATGATATTTTTATAGAGTGATAGTTATTTTACTTATTTTTGTTATTTTGATCAAGTGAATACTGCTCTCTGATCATTATTTGTTCATCTGATAAATGTGCATATGTTGACAAACGATTCTATCTTTTTGCTTGCAAATTCGTTATAAAATATGATAAATATTTGTTAATGGCAATAATACTATTGGAGATAGAAAGCTTTTGAAATCTGATTTTTTTCATTTATGGATGAACAACTTATTTTATTATTTATCCATTTATGAACAGGATTTTGTTCTCATCGATCTTTTGAAAAAAAAATTAAAAAAAAAAGGAACGATAGCTAATACTATTATTATTGGACAAATGCGGTTCCATGAAATTTTATTTCTATATTTTTTTTTTCACCTCAATTTCTTGTAATTTATCGTTTCACGTAATATTTAAGTTATTGTGTCGATTTCTATATTAAAAAAAATTTTTTTTTCAATTTCTTTTCTTCAGAAACTCGACATGTCGACATGAATTGGGAAAAAAATGATGACTGGAAAAACTGGAAATATTCTATCATTTTATAGTTAAGGGTAGTTTTATTGGTAGATTCTTAAATATCCATAAATAGTGATAAAATATCGAAATAATCAATTGGAAATATATCATTGATATATATTGGCAAAAGAATGATAGGACAGATGCGAAACATCCATCGATAGAAGTGTCAATATAAATGTAAGATAAAAGTGATGTACTTGCAGTTTGGCAATGGTCCAGATTTCAAGATTTAAAATCGATGGAAGTTTCTGGATGTTTGAAAGTTATGCTCGAAATACTCGATAAGTGCAGCAAAGATAAAAATGAAAATTTCTTCATTTCATTTTTTTCGAAACATTCCAAAGAAGTAAAAATTGTTTTATTGATTGACTGTTGACAATCTATAAACATCGATGAAATGTGGCTTCAATTTATAATTTTTTTTCAATCAAAATTTTTCTTCTCTTAGCATTCTGGCAAATGAATGATTGTGTACTTATTCTATCAATTCATTGATTTCATTTTTTTCTTCATACATTTGAAGTGCCACACTGGTCTTTTTTTCCTCTTTTTTATCCATTGATTTGTATTTATATCATTAAATATCGCTCATTTTTATCATATATTTGTGAAATAAATTTCCAAAAATAAAAATTTTTGAAAAAATTTTTCAAAAAGCAAATCTTGGAGATGTAAGTTTTGCATTATGTTCGATTTAACGCTCCCTTTCGCACATCTGAAAATAACAGCGAAAAGCTAAAAATATCTATCTATATCAATAAAAATAAAAGCGCTCTTTATTATCGACCTTAAATCTCCGGAAGTTCTTCATCGATTGTTTTGAAATTTTGACACAACGTTGCATTCAAATAGACGCGTATTTCACGTAGACATACCTACCTTTTCTTCTCACCTTTCACATCGGTAACAGGTAAAAGTAAATGAACGACTCTCTGCATTCACCGATGTCGGCCATGCTAAAACGTGGCCGGCCTTATGTTGACCGGCTACGTCTGGTGTGAAAAAATCCACGCTTGACTTGGCCGATCCAACTAATATTGGAATAGGAAAGTAATCTAAGATATGCTTAAAATAAATTTTCGCAGCAATATCGAGTGATGTGTATTACTATCTATTATCTTCCTGTCATTTGTAGATATCAGTATCAAGAAAAGTTTGTTTATTTGCAGGTTCCATTCATCTTTCTAAACAATACTATTCCCATTGCTATTTCGGAAAGTTTATAGAAAGGTATTGATGGCATTTGTCTTTCATTTTTTAAGAAAAGTTAAAGAAGTCAAATTTGAGAACAGAAAACAATGCAATTAAAGCAACAAAGTCTATCTAAATTCCATGAGGATGCAAAAAATCAATTACTTCAATCACTTTTCCAACTTTTTCCTCACCTTTCCTATTTTCTTTCATAATCATGCTTTAACTTTCAAAATACTCTCATAAATTCAATGGTCACATTATTCAATTTTGACTGTTCATGTCATCAAAATTTATTAGATAAATTGAATTTTCTCCTTTCTATTCCGATCTTTTCATTGTCGGAACAATATTAATAATTAGGTGATTATCGTTTTGATTATGGATCAGAAGCAATGTGTGAATTTGAAGTTCATATTACATGTAATATTGCATGCTGATAGACAAAATTATTTGCAAGTATTATCACTCTAGAATTGACTCTTATCAAAATGTTTGAAAGTCTTAACAATAATTTGCATGCATTTCTGCAGTATTACTGATATCATAAAAAAGTTTTTATATTGCTTGCATTGCAAGAAAGAAAAATGATAATATTGCTAATTAATTAACTATTAGTAGATCAATGATTTTTCTGATATAGAGTATTCATTGTTAATTTTGATTTATAATCGGCCTGAAATTTATGAAAATTTTGCTCGAAAATTTCAAATTATCAAATCATTTTTCACCATGTTAAACTGATTATATGATGAACATTAAATGACGTACTGAAACTGATTATTTGATGAACTAATACTGATTAAATGATAAAAATAAAATTAAAAATTTATATTGCGTCGCTAAAGGTGAAAATTATACTTACTCGGCCAGGTAGAAATGTAAAAATAGATTTAATTATATCAGAGTGAAATTAAATCGAAAATAAATATTTGTCATAATATTTTCGTCTCTTTCTTTTTTTTACAAAAATTTTCTCTTTTTTTTATTTTAAAAATGCATAAAATTTATTACCAAATTATTCTAATAAATTTTGGAATTTTATACAGATAACAGAAAAAAACAAATAATCCAGTATTTTATTATACACCAATAATCTATATATTGTAAATAAATAATTCTGAATAGTAAATATACGTTTTTCGATAACATTAAATATTATTTAAAATTTCAAAATTTTACGAATTTAAATTTCAACTATTTAATTAACACATGACGCATACAACTGTTATTTGATATTTGATATATCTGCTACTGATAATTAAAATTTTATTTGCTTCCATTTTATAATATGCGAAATGTTTCAATTTTGCTAATTATAATAGTTATAATTACAAAATGACTGGGAAATAAATACAATCAATTTAACAATGGGAATTTTTTATTTTTGTTTTTAACAAATTCTTTATTTCTTTTTCCTTTTCTTTTTTTTTTTTAATAATTTAATAAATATTTTTATAGATTGATGCTTTTTTCTAAATGTTCTAACTAAAATGATGATAAAAATGCTTGAAGAAGAAGAAGAAGAGAAAATGATTAGTTTAGAATGAAATGTATAATGTACGAGTGGAAAACGAAGCAATTGTTCTTTGCTGTAAATCGAGAGATAAACTAAGTTGAGAAGTAAGTTGTAAAGTTTTGAAAGAGAAAAGAGGGGGGCGAAGTTAGGGAGCAGATGAGAAGTTATGTTCTGTGGAAGAAGTAAGCTAAAATTGTTGTAAAATCTATGTTTATATACAATTCTCGAGCAGTAGCTTTTATTGTTGTTCATTTTGAAGAATTTATCAATTTTAATATTTGCGCAAAAATTAAATTTTTCAATTATTAATAATATTAGCATATGAAATAATTAAATTTCATACTAACAGTTCATAGATTTTTTATTGAAATTTTCAAATAATGTTTAGAATACATCGATTTGTTCATCATTTCCTCCATTTATAATATGTAAAACAAGTTTCAATAAATTTTGGTTAATTTTATTTTTCTTCTATCATTATTACAATCATTCTACTTTCTAAAAGCAAAAGTTGTAATAATGATGAAAATTAAGTTGTAATAATGATGAAAATTAAATTGAAATAATGATAGCAGAAAGATAAAAAGAAATCCGCGAAAATTGTTTACAACATTTTTCATTTTCTTTAAATTTCTAAACATTTCAAAATACATCAATCTGCCCATCTTTTCCCGTATTTATTTATATCTGCATATATATGTGTAAACAATTATTTAATTTTAAAAATATTTTCGCATTTCTCAAAATTCTTAATATTATCTAGAAATTAATTTAATCTTCATTTAGGAATTAGTTTGATTAAATAGTTTAATCTTCATTTAGATTCCTTTCTGTTTATTCTGAGTTGTTTAGTTTGTTTCACTTCTGCTACTTTTATATCTTTAATATTTCTTTTCACAATCAATAATTAATTAGCAATATAAAATTTTCTCTTTTTTTTCGAATTTCTTATCGATGTTAATTTCAACGTATCATTTCTTGAATAAAATTTGAGTTTTGAGAAATCACTGTTTTTAAATTTTGATTATTGATTTTTTTAACTTTAATAAAGTTAATCTCTTTTTTCCATTCCATTTAGGGCTATGCATATTATTTGAATGAATAATAAATATCAACATAAGTTTTAAGTTGTACTATTTAAGTTTGAAAGTTATGGAGAAATGAAAAATTTTCATATTTCATTATCAAAGTGTTGAGTTGATTACTAGATGACGTGTGAAATGAGATTGAAAATTTTTTCATTTTTTTTCGGAAAAAAATAGTTTTTTTTGCCGAAGTTAATTAATATATCGTCCAATCGATATTTAGCCCATATGCCTATTTCTTAAATTTCAATTATAAAAGACTAATTTCCTGTTGTTCTCTAAATTTTTCCAGATCTCAAATTAACTAAAACGAAGCAGAAGTTAAAAAAAAAAAAAAAGAAAAAAAAGAATTGACGAATCAATTGAAAAATTCCAGCGAAGAAAAAATTGGAAATTTGGAATTGCAAAACATTCGTTGTCAGATGTTTTACATTTGCAGTTTTCATTAATATTTTAAAATGCACTCTCCTTGCTACTTTTTATTTTTAATTTTTGATCAGAGATTAGAAAAAAATGCTGACGTCTGAATTTTTGGAGTGGAATTCGAAATTCTTAGAACAAAGTTTAAAATTCTGGCGATCTCTTCTTTTTTTTTTTAATCATCTATATCACTCTCAGTTGAGAATAAAAAGATTCAATCAATAATTTGTCAGTAATCAATCGATAACATAAGAAAAAAAGAATCAATCAATAATTCGAATAATTATTATTTTTACATATCCGAGATATAACAAAGCAATATTGGCATGCAATATTGGAATAGTACAAAAAATCTAATTAGTAGATTAATTAAAGGGAATTATTCAAATTATAAGCATTTTTCATGCTATTATCGTATTACTGCATCTATCCAATATGTTAACATATATGTTACAATTTTCACTGCATACTAATTAGCATTAAATACTTTTGATATTTCTTCAGTTCAATATTTTTAGTGAAATTTTTCATTCTAAAATTGAATTAAATAAATATTCGTATGATAATTTCGAGAAATGTATTAAAATGGATGAATTGGATATAAAACATAATGAAAAATGGACGAAGGATGGATAAGAATAAATTTGAATGTGTATGCGGATGTTATATAAAAATAAATATTTAATTTCCTCTTTATTAGTTCCAGTAATTAATTCGTTAATCTATACCATAATTTTAATTTTCCATCCCTGTTATTTCCATTTTCTCATTATTCCATTTGCAAAAAAAAAAAAAAAAAAAAGGAAAGAAACAATTTCAAAAGATTGATTTAAAAAAAAAAAGAAATAATTGAAGCATTCAAAAAGTTGAAAGTTAATTCTAAAATATTTGCACCTTGAATAGTTATGACCTTTTAGTATCTTATTAGATTTTGAACAAAATAATCTTGTTTCATTACTAAAACTCTTTCAATTTTCCGAACTTTCCTTTTGTCGTGCTATTTTCAATTCTTGCCAAAAATGTCTTAATTAATTAAACATCAACTTTTTTCGTAATCTTTCGTAAAACAGTAGATTTTTAATTTCATATATTAAAAAATACTAGACAAAATTTGACAAATTATCATTTGTGAGAAATGTGATATGATAATGGCACAAATGATGTTTGAAATAGGTATAAAACAATAAACAAATAAATGAATGAATGGAAAAATAAATAATCATTACTAGACAAATATGCATGTACATATACCAGAAATATTTGTGAAATATTTGAAAAGTTGAAAAAATTGCTTCTGGAATAATTTGGTAGAAGAAAAAAAAAAAAAAGAGAAATTATAATTAGCGAAATTCGGATTTCGGATTTTTATTTTGACGCACAAAACAAACAATATGATTTTTTCACTGGGAATTAAGAATGTATTGATTAAAATTTAAAATACAAATCACTGAATATGAGTGGGATAGGATCATAATCAATCATTTTTTATACATTGTCAATATTTTCATCTCAATGAAATTTCAATGATTAATTAATTTTTCGGGTTCACTTTTTTTCTTATTATACTAAAGCAAAATAACATCGCTCGATTGATTTGAATTGAACTTTTAAAATTTTACTTTTCCTACCTGTAAATGGTGAAACTCGTTTTAAACAATTACATATCTCTATGATTCGCAGATTCATGATCAACTATGAGAAATATCAAGATTTTATTTTCGCCTCTTTTTTTTTTTTTCTTTAAAAAGGCAATAGATGATATCATTATTAGATAAATACGATTGTATGATATTTCGTATTCTTTCTTTTCTGCCAATTTCCGTAATCATTTCACGTAAAGTTTCATAAATTTTCACGTTATTTTCACGTGCTTCTATCGAGAACATTTAATGATCGTAGAAGTTTAGAAAAATTATTGCATTTTAAGTTTTTTTTTTCCTTTATTCATCCAAACAAAATCTCTTCTCATTCATTACTTTCGCATAATTTTTGTTTTTCGTTTTGAACTTGAAATGAGTCATATTTAAATTTGTTTTCATTTCAGCTATATGACATCCGTTTCACCCTCACAATTTCCATATGATTCGCAGTGGCGATCAGAGCGATCCAATCGATCTGAATCGCGAACAACCAGTCGATATGTGCCACTTGATCGTTCGATTTATATTTTGCTCAAAATAAAATTTGTTGAGAATGAAATTGAATTTAAAATTCGAAGATTTCTTTAGGAAAATGAGAAAATTCAATTATGTTTCGTCTCTAAGAAAAATAATTGCTCGATAAAAATTTGAAAGTGTTGTCATTCCGAGTAAATTTTCTCAATTTTCTTCAAAAAAAAAAAAAAAAAAAGAAAAAAAAGCTCTAATTTTATTTTAAACTTTCCGGACCTTGCAAACTTTTATCATATAAAAAATATTTCATAAATTCGTAAATAAAAATACGACAGACAAAGTTATGCTCTTTTTGAATAACTTGAAATTTTTTTTCTTGTAAATTTTGCAGAAATTTGATTTTTTTTTTTTAAATTAAAAAATTCATTTATATTTAGATACTGGTACCATACAGAATACACTCAATACAATGGTAGATAGTGTAAATGCAACTACAGAATTAATTCAACGAAAACAAAATGAATATGTGAGATTTCTTCCTTTTTATCATTAATTATTGATTGAATTTTTAAGATTATTATTGCATTATAAGTAAAAATTTTTCATTTTTAATAAAAAAAACTTTATTTACAATTAGGATAGTTTGTTATCTTTTGAAATCTTTCATATCATATTTAACAATTTTATCATCTTTCCTTTTTTTTCTTTCAATTTGCATTGAATTTTAATATTTTGAGTTTATTTTCAAATAGAAATATTTCAATTCAAATATGAAAACAAATGTGTCATGGATGTTTTTAATATTTTAAATTACATAAAAAGATCTGGTGATTTTTGCAAATTTATAGTTCACAAAATGAAAAAAGCAAATATTTAATTGTTTTAATTTTTAATTTATTTAATCTTGTCAATTTTTTTTTTTGCGTTTTTAAAATATAATTTCAACGGGATAAAATTTTAATTTACACATAAAAAAGTACATCTATTTTGGAATATGGGAAGAAAAAAATTTCAAACGGAAATGGAAGTAACTGGAAGAATTTCGGTTGAACCAACTGATGAACTATTACGACTTAAGTCTGTAAGTACCGAAGATATGCAGAAGGAACTTTCTAAACTTAAAGATGATCAAAGTAAATATTTTTTTTTTATTTTTTTTTATTTCTCTTTTTTTCTACCAAAAAATATGACGAAATTAGATGTGTAATTTAAAAAATTGACTTATAGAACGATAATAGTTAGACTATTATCCAAGTTTCATTCATTCATTTTTCTACTTTTTTCAATCTTTCCAATTTTCTTACTCGTTTGACAAATCATAATTTCAACGAAATAAAAGGTTTAATTTTCCCAAAAAAAGAACATCTATTTTGGAATATGGGAAAAAAAATGTTTCACGTGGAAATGGAAGTAACTGGAAGCATTACGGTGGTACCAACTGATGATGGATTACGATTTAAGAGTACTGATGATACACATCTTATATTGAATATTACAAAATTTTAATTAATTCAATTATAATTCCAAGTTACAGGTTGCATCGATTCTTTGTTTAATCTTATCATAGATTAGATTGTTAGCAATTAGTTATTATTATTTATCATTTAGTAATTAGTTCAATAGCGTCGAATTTAGTGTGAAACTACTTTTTTTTTTTTTTTTGTATAAGAAAAATTTATGGAATGATTTTTGCAGAGCAAAATGCCGTAACAGATACATTGGCCGCATTGGTGTACGATATTGACGCAACCGCTGAAGTTTTGCGACGTGGTTCGATGAAAAAGAAAAAAACTCCCACGGAGGTATAAATTCTCATCATAAATTGCAAAAAGGAATAAATTGCAAATTTTGAAACAATAATCTAAAATTTTAACTAAAATTAAATCAAAAGTAAATTGCATATCTTGAATTTGAAAATATCTTTAAATTTTTTGAAATTTATTGAAGATTTTTTGGCCAAATTTTTAAAAATTTGATAGATATATAGTTGAAGGATAATTTTTTAACTACATGAGAATTTTTAAATTTTTTGCATTTCATCTTATCATTTTAAGATATTTAATATGAAGAATAAACTTTTCTGCGTGTAATTACTTAATTAGATATTAATTAATTATATACCAATTAATTGATAAAGTGATGAATATTTGGTTTGATGATAAAATGGAAATCTTTATTAGTTTATCACTCTACAGGAAGTAATTACTGGATACAATTTACGTATCACGCCTGGACCAGAAGAAGAAATACCGATTCCTGCACCAAAATATGATCATGGTTAAAATTTGTTGAATTTTTTTTGTTAAAAAAATTTTAATTCCATTAAATATAATCCATTTATTTATTTTTTGACAGGATTTATTTGCTCGATTTTTATCATTTTATTGTTTCTCAATTTAATCATTAATTTGTTAGAATTATCATTTTGTTTGATGATAATATCAATTAATTTTTCATATTTCAGCAGAAGAAAGTGTCACCTTAGAAAAAGTTTCACGAGATTATGATGTTGACATTTCCGAATCACAAATGTAAATGATTTTAAGTTTTGCTTTTTCATGAGTATTTTCAAAATTTTACAAAATATATATTGAATTAAGCTAAATATTTCGAAAAATTCTTTCAATTTTCCATACTTTAAATGAAGTTAAAATTTTTAAAAATTAAAAAATTGAATACGAACAGTAATTCAATGGTATTTAATAAAATTCAATTTTAATTACAGGAGCAGTATAAAAAAACGTGCTCGATCTGAAACTCCACGACGGATGATTAATATTGAGGTGAAAAAGAAATTGAATAAATAAATTAATTAAAAGAAAAATTTTAACTTCAACTCTTCTATTTAAGAAGAAAAATGAGAATTTTAGTTTTAATATCAAATTTTGGAAAAGTTTTCAATTTTTTATTTTAATAAAAATTTAAATTATTTTCTTTTTTTTTTTATTTTTAGAAGAAATAAGAATGATTGAATATTTTGCAGAATTCACCAATTAGTTCACCACCAATTTGCGCATTTTGTTCAGAAGAAATCGATGGTCCAATTATAACAGCATTAGCACCGAATTCATATTATGCTCAAAAGTTCCATCCCTATCATTTCATGTGTACTTATTGTCAAAAAGTTGGTTGCAATTTTTTGAAAAAAAGAAAAAAATTAAAAAATCTAGAAAAAAATTTCAAAAAATAGAAACATTTGACAATTATTTTTACCAAAATTTAAATACAAATGAAGAAATTCGAAAATTTTCGATCATTCAATCATATCTTTGTTGTAACTAATTCTTCTCAATATCATTTAACTTTAATTTACAAAATTAATTAGCTAAATTGTTTCCATTTTTTTTTTATTGATGAATTTTCAAATTTATATGAAAATTCGTAAAATTTTAAATAATAATCAGTTTTTATGAAATTTAAAATTTTTTAATAATGTATCTATTCACATTTTTTAAATTTTTAAATTCAATTTTTTCGAAACAAGCTTGGAATAATATAAATACTCGATGATCAGTGAAGATAATATCAGTAAAATAATAATTAGGAGTAAATTTTTAAAATTTTATTTCAGACATTAAATCATCGTGGTACTTAAAAAAAGAAATTAATTTCAGGCGTTAAATCTCCGTGGTACTTATCGTGAACATGAACGAAAACCATATTGCCATGAATGTTTTTATCGTTTATATAATGGCCTCATCTATTCACCGGATGAAAAACAAGCGAAAATTGAAAAATTAATTTAATCATTAATTTCAATATTTTACAAATTTATGCAAATTTCCAGAAATTTTAAATTATATTTTTCATTCTTTTTCATAGCATTTTCAATAATTTTATACCCATATAGATATATAAATAAAAAAAAAAAGATCTTAAG
Organism: Onchocerca lupi; assembly: GCA_028564675.1. Classification (NCBI taxonomy): domain Eukaryota; kingdom Metazoa; phylum Nematoda; class Chromadorea; order Rhabditida; family Onchocercidae; genus Onchocerca; species Onchocerca lupi. The sequence goes on from JAOVVO010000578.1 coordinate 18,991, forward strand.
TTTGATTCAAATATAATTTTTGTATTAAAATGATCAATTTTCGAGAATCAAGCTCGAAAATCAAAAGAGCCAAAAATTATATATTCATATAGCATTCAAATTTTTGCATGCTTTGAAGACTTTTAATTATCCAATTTTTATTGAAAGTTTTACTTGAAATTTGTAAAAAATGAAGAAACAGAGTTTGAAATTAAGGAATTTTACCTTGAATAGTTTACAATAAATAATTAAATTATGCAAAAACTTGAATAATTAGAGGTTTTTGAAGTTTTATAAAATCTTCAAGTATTTTTTTTTCCATCACCGAACATTTCTTATACATCAAATCTTTTATCTTATTTCTTCAGTTTTCATCTTTGATTGAATTTAATTAAATTCTTTATGGGCTTAAACTTATTAATATCTATAAGTTTTCATTTTGATATTATTTGTTACATTTTTTATTTTACTGAAAAATACTTTTCCTGTCAACAATCTTCTTTTTTTTTTTGTCTCGGATTGAAAAAAAAAAGAAAACATTGACAATGAAAAAGTAAAATTTAAGTCTTACTAATTATTTCCATCCTAATTGGCAATTTTTGTGATTTTAAGTTGCATATGTTGTATAACTATGCAAATTTCACATTTAAAATGGATGTTGCATAAAAACGAAGAAAAAAAAGAAAGATTTATACGGCGTGAATTCAAACTTGCACAAACCAGTATAATTGCGAATTTTTGTAATTAATGTCATAAAATTATTACAAAAAATTTGATTCAATTACTATCGAATATCAAAAGTGGTAAGCAAAAAGGCGGTAAATAAAATAATTCACAAAAATTGAGATAATACATTGCAGTAATTAATAAATCAAATTTTATTTATTTGTATTTATTAATTCATTCTATACAAAAAGAATATCTTTAATTCAAGTCAGGAAAACAGGATAAAAATAGAAACTTATGAACTTAATTAAAAATAAGGTTGCTAAATTATGCCATTTACTAATTAGTGATTTTGTTAACAAAATTTCAACGTGTCATCACACCATTACTACTATTCTTACAACAAAAAGCACCATTATTACATGGTGAATAACCAGTTCCACAATAGCAACGAGTATTAAATGCCGTTGAACAACCGGTTATTTGTGGATAAATGTATCCGGTATTTCCGGTACCATAGCCGGTACCATAATTGTACGGTAGCATGTTGTTTGCACCACAACCTGCTGATGTTGTCGTTCCGTCAATACCACATCCAGTTCCAATATTGTAATTATTACCATATGTAGTTTGACCGTATTGACCATACTAAAGCACAAAAATCAATTAATTAATTAAAATATAAAAACTAGTAGTTGGTAGTCTATTTTCTGACAAATTTTTTCTTTTAAATTTACAAAAATTTATTCGACTTTCTTCCTTTTTTTTTAAAAGCTATATGAAATCTTTCTTGTCTTGAATGATTATTTATCAAATCGTATTTGAAACTAAATACCATTACCTTAGTTATTATTTAATTTAAAAAATTTTAAGCATGATTATAATCCAATTTTAATTATATTTGTTACCATAATCCAGCTAGTTTATCGTTTCTTAATAAAAATCGGAGCTAAAAAAAAATATTACTGCAATCAGTATTAAATTGTTATTTGATATTATCATAATTTATTATTTATATCAGATTTATTCTCATTATTCCTAATATTTGCTACATTTTTTTGGTTCTTTTTTTATTTTCAATTTTTAAATGGACTTTTTTTTTTGTTTTTTTTTATATGAAAAAAAAGTCAAAATAATACATACGATGTTATATGGATTTCCTGGATTAAAAATATAGCCACCGTATGCAGCATCAAAATTGATACCATTAATACCGTATCCACCGGTTCCATAATTATTGTATCCGGTATTATAGCTAGTACCAGCACCACATGGACATAACGATGAACATCCACAAGAAGATGTTCCGGAACCGTAGCATGAACAACATCCGCATTGCCGTTTAACTCGTTGAATTTTTTTATCTTCCGATACTTCGGTTAAATACTGTAAATGCGGAAAATTCTACCGTACTTAACATTTTGAATAAGTTTTTCAAATAAGTTTCAAAAAAGTCCCATCTGATTTTTCAAACAAGTTTTAGCAAATAAGTTTAACAGTTCAAATAAGTTTTATTTAATTTATTATTCGCTTAATCCTATTCATAATTATTAATATTATTGTTATTACTGTTTATAACAATTAATTCTATCATTATATTACTATGATTACCATCATTATTTATAATATTTAATTCTCCTGTTAAATCATTAACATTGTTTTATTATTATTATTATCAGTATTATTATTGTCTTTAATATTAGTTTGCTTCTATTATTATATTATTAATATAACTATTATTATTAAATTATTCTATTACTATTACAAATTTGCATTATTAAATCATTTTATTTTTACAGTATTTATAATATCACATTATCGTTAATACTAATATAAACATTTCCGAAACAATACATATTTTGGTGCTAATTTATGCAAATCAAAATAATTCTATGAATAATAATTAAAATTTAAAATTTAAAAACATACAACAAAATGTTGTAGAATGCAAAAAATTGCAAAAATTAGCAAATTTTTTGCGAACATCATTTCGAATAAAAAATTGCTGAAAATTCTTGTTGTTTCCTTCTTGCTAAGAACCTGATGATTCGTATCTGCGGGAAATTGTTGATTTTCTTCAATAAAAAATGTCGAAAAAAATTTTGACTTTTATATTACCTCAAGATCAAATTTTTACTCTTTCATCCTCCTTCACCATTATTTATATTTTATTGAAGAAAATGAATTCATCACTTCTAAAACTTGTCTCCTTCGTCTAGTACCATTCTATTTTTTCTTACATCATCATCGAAAAGTGATTTGCCAAACTGAGGAGTATTTTAAGCAAACATAAAATCAAGAGATGGGTAAAAGCTTAAGGAGAAAATTAGTTGGAACATCTAGTTTTTTAAATTAGTTTTTCTTTTTTTTTTTTCTGGAACCACTTTACTTTTTTTCTATTTACCCTTTTTTTTTCGATTTTTTTTTTTGCTTACTTCAAATAGCTATCATCTCAAAATATGCAAAATTTTGATGAGATTTTTTTTACTACAATTTTTTTTTTCACAAAAATCTCGGTATATTTTGCTATTTTGTTAATTCAAATGAATTTCATCTTTTACCAGTAATTTTTGATCTGTTAAAATATATGTAACAAAATTTTGCTAAGCCTTACAAATACATTTAGTATTTTGGTAGCTTTTTCTCCATTACGGATGAATTTGCAAAGGTGATATGAAGCATAAATTTGAAACAATTTAAAAAAGCAAAAAATAATTAGTTAATAAAAAACAAAATATCAAAAATATAGGATTATAAAGAGTAATGAAATTTTGTGTGAAAATCCCATATAGTATTAAATCCCATATATAAGTATTTGAAAGTATTTGAATAGTTTTGATTAGCATGTTTAGTATTCCTCTTAATTAAATCTTTGATTAAAATTCACAAATTCATTAAACATTGGTTTGATAATTTGTAGAATTAATTAAATAAATATTCGATTAAAACGGATAATTGAACTGTTTTGAATTTAAATTGATCTTTATGAATTTAAAAAATCGTCCTTCTAATTAAATTTCATGTTGATATCTCTGTAATATTCATATAGTTAAAAATTCGTTAAAAAATAATCACTTATCACATTTTCCTCAACTAAAGAATATTTTCTGTTACTATTTATTGTTTAAAGTTCTCCCAAATGATTCTGTAAATCATGAAATTTTTGACAATTACAAAGTTCTTGATAATCTCAAAGTTTTAACTTATCACAGAACTATTTTTTAATTATCAGTTCATTTCTTATGCCAAATATGGACAAATAATTTGATTTTTCTGAATTGTGTAAGAAGTTATGATATAATTAACACTAAACGGTTAATTTTGAAAATTTTCTCCGTTATGAGTAACTTAATAATATAATTTCGGCCAAAAACAGTGGTAGAACTGCTCATAAAACTGATAAATCGATTTTGCAAAAATTTTATTTCTTCAATCAAACAAATTTTTCCATTTTTGCTTCCGAATTTCATTCATTAAAAATTCTATGAAGCAAAATTTTACAATTTTCCATTTCCAGATTCAGCTTATTTCAAGTTTTAAAATTTCATCGTTCTTCTCAAAAACTTCGTTTTTCAATAACTTGAAAATTAGTTTGTAAAAATTGCTAGAAAAGCAAAAAATGACGATTTATTGATTAAAATAAATTAGCTTACAGCGTAAACAAACAATTTAGTCAAAATCGAATATCATTTAAACGGAAACTTTTTTTCAATCATTTAAAAACTTTAGTTTAGAAACTTACAAATTAGCTTATTCTTAAATCGAAATACTTAAATTAGTTTATTTATAAATCATCCCAAATACTTTTTCAATTTTCTCTTTATCATTCATTCATTCAGTCATCATTTCTTGTGTAAATTTTTTGAAAAATAACAACGGAATAAATTTTCATTTTTCTTTCTCTTTCATTCTTTTTCCTTTTCTCTTTTTCCCTTCTTTCTTTTCTTTTCATTTTTTGTTTTCTTTTTTTCAAAATTATTTTCTTTCACATTATTACAGTAATTATTTGTTGTTATGTTTTTAGCATTAATATTATACATAAAAGAGGTTTTTTTTTTGTCTCAGCCAATATAATATATAGTTATGTATACCATTTTTGAAATAATATGGTAGAATAATTGACAAATCGATTTTTTCTCTCTTTTTTCTTTCGCAATTTTTTCAGTCATCATCAATGGAATGTTTTTGAAAAAAAAAAAATAAAAAATAAAATCAAAAAAATACGAATAATCGAAAAAATGGACGAATCAGATGAAAGCGAAAGTTAAAGCTAATAATACAGAAGCATGCAAAAAACGGTATCTACCTGTACGTTTGATTTGCTTTTCCGAAGACCACACATTAAGCATTCCTAAAAATATTTTTGGATCTATTTTCTCGCCCCCTTTCGATGATATTTTTCCGCCGTTTGATTTTTCTTGCATCCTCAATGAGCAATCCATGAATCCATAAAAGGAAAAGAAAGAAGAAAACGAATTTATATATGCTTTTTTCATTGCTTCAAATATCCCCCAAACTTCTTCTCGTACAATAATATGCCTTTTTTACATTTTCAATTAATATTTTAAAAGTAATAAAAATGAAAAACTGAAAGCAGAAAAGAGGAAAGAGAAAGAAAGAAAGAAAGAATAGATGTAAAAAAGTGATTCATTTATATTCATTGATATAAATATACATACTTTTTTAGAAAAAACTTTTTTGAAAAAATTTTTGCAACGAAAACTTTTTCGAAAATTTTCATTTCATTAATCTATGTACATTTAAATATCTCATTACTGTTTATTTTTAAAACTAAACAAACTTAATAAGCAATTAAGCATTATGATAAAGCAAAGATTAGCTGAACATGATAATATTCAATTTCAAAGTAAATGATAATATTTGATATCAAACTGATCCATAAATGATTGGCTGCAGTTACTCTGTTACCATATTTTCACTTTTGAAACTTTATTGATATCTGAAATAATTATTTAACATTCATCCGTTCAGTAGCATGATCAAATTTTTTGAAAGAAATATAGTGTGAAAATAATAATGGTAGTAATAATAATAACATCGATGATAATGATGATGTTATTGATGATAATATTAACATAAAAGAAAAAAAAAATCAAAAATCAGAAATTGTTATCGAATACAATAAATACAGATTGTTATTTTATAATGATCGCAACAAAATTAAACAAATCAACTGTCATCAATACAATTCATAAATAACATGTATTCAAATCACTGAAAAAAAAAAAAAAAGGATCACATGCTCTTTGAATTTAACAAACGAAAAAAGTTGATGAAAAATTAAAGACAAATAATTTGAAATATTTTGAAATCTTCGAGACGCAAATTGACAACAGAAAATTTATGCATAGTGAGACTATATATTATTAAAAAATTTATAAAATGCAATTATTTTACACTACCATACTGACTGATTAATTCATTTTACCGTATGAAAGAGATATGAGAAAGTATTGGAATTTACCATTTCCTTTTGTAATAATGACAGGTATATCGTACCAATGATGAAAAAAAAATGCTTAGATAATATTGAGTGATTATTTGGCAATATTATTAAATAGATAGAATAGAAATTGAATTATTATAAGAATTTCTAACTGATTTTTAGATGTTGAGTTGATTCAAATTTTTTAGATTTGAAAATTTCACAATCCGATAAGATGTAGAAATAATGCGTTACCTAAATTGAATATAATGATAATTTATCAAAGATAATAGCTGAAATTGTGTCAGGTATTTTTCAAATATTCTAAATAGATTTATTTTTGTCCATGATTTTGTTGACTCATTTTGAAACTATCAGATTTGGGATCCAAACAATATGAATTCAGGATTCCAATTTTAGCTTTTTAGATCCAAAACAGTATGAATTCATGCTTTGCAATCAAGATATTTAAGTTATTGTGAAAAAAAAGTAGGACATTTTAATTGTCGTTTCTTCCGTCCATTATTTTTTTTTTTTTATTCCTTTTGCATGTCTTTTAAGCAAAAACTCAAAATACGGTGTAAAATTATCGTTCAAAATTTTTTAAATCTCATTTTCCAATATGTACTTTCTTCTTATTTAATTAATTAAGGCTGATTTTTTTAATGCTAATTTAATTTGATAATAATAAATTTAAACTGGTCCAAAAACAATAAAGATAAATTTTAACCTGAAATATTTAGTCGAAAAAACAATACTTTGCACAGCAAAATTCATATACATATAAATATAAAGAGTAAAATTTAATTTTATTAGAATAAATTTATTCTATTATTTGAAGAAATATTGGAGTATTTCAAGGAAATGTAAGCCTTTTTAAGAAAATGTTTGTCTTTTATTTCGTCGTTTTTTTCTTGCTTCAAATTGTTATAATTTTTATTTTTATTGGTAAAGCAATAAAGCATATCATATTTCTTGATGGTTTATATGTTTACTATACCCTTATGATGATATTTTCAAAATGGAAGGATCTTTTATATTGATATTTCAGAATAAAATTGAAAAGAAAGTCTTTTTTTTTTTTTCAATATTTAAAAATAGTTGGCAAAATTCACTTTTGCAATTTTAATTTTTTTGCAATATAAATTTTCTTTTAGCATCATTCATGTAAATAAAATATTAAATTTTTTTTTTTTTTTTTTATATTAATAAAGATCGATTGATTAGAAATTTGAAAAAATTGAAAATTAATCTATTATGCTCAACTTTAATCATGCAAACAAATTTTAAAAATACTACTCGAAAAAAGTAAAATATTAAAATTTATAAATTTCCTGATTAATACAAGTTTTACAAGAACAATTCATAAATTTATCCTTGCAAAACTTTTAGAGACAAGGATAATTCATCAAATATTGTCACTTCCATATTATTCAATCTTTTGTTACCAAAATTATGTTGTCCATTTGGGGTCACTTCCATCGTTGACATCATTTGGAGAAATCAGCAGAGCAAGATCATATTTCAATGCTGTTAATACAAACAATATGGTTATCTAATTTATTAAATTATCTTAAAAAGGAGAAATTCATAGAAGGAGAAATATATAAATTGTCGATCAATAGGATTCGTTAGAATTCAAGAATTTATAATCATTCATTATTTCTATCACGTAATTTATGATTTATGATTTAAAACATTCAAGTTTTTAAAATCCTTCCACGATTGGAGTACTATTTTGAAAAATGGCACCTAATGTTGCAACAAATCTTGATATTTGGAAAAAAAATTCAGATTCATCATGCCGTCCTTCAAATCATGCTGCTTAACTTACATTCCAATTAAGGAATGATTGTTGTTAATTATGAATATCTCAATTTTTTATTGATCGATATACTTCATCAGATATCTTTCTATATCATAGTAAGATTGTAAACTTAAAATTACTGCGATAAACGTAATAATTTAAATATTTCACAGAATTTAACCATTTCATATTTAACTACTTCAACATTTCATTTTCTTAAGAATTGAATTTAATCATTTAATATTCTTAAGAATTGACGATAATCATCCACTAAGCAAAGTCTTTTACGTTTTATTCGAACTTTAAATTAATGAATTGATCTTCTCAACATTAACTTGAAAAAGCTGCCGTCAAAAGCTGCCAAGGAAAAAGTCAAAAGAAAAACTTTTGAAAAAATCGTTAATTGAAACTTATTGAATTCATTTTAATTGCATTACAATAAGTATCTAATATGAATATTAATTCATTTATGGTGAATTTTCAATAATAATTGCAACCAATATTTTATATTCAGCACTGAATGAATTTCCCTAATTTTGAAAATTAAACCATGAACTTAGTATATTTAATAGTTTGCAAAAATGTTTACAGTTGTTGATGATTTCAAATTTTATGGTGAGAGTTAATAAGGCGGATTAATTTAATAATATACAAAGCAAAAGAGAGAAAGAGAAGGATAGAGAGAAAAAGAAAGGAATGAAGCGATACGATGTGAAAATTATAATTCCAGGAAAAAAGGTTACTAATTGATAATTACATTAAGCTTAGATTGACCTAAACGCATCTGTATGCATATGACATACTTACTACTTTTATAATAACATTCAACATCAATACTAACAAATATTCTGATTGAAACTAAAAACTGAAAATATCCATTAGCAATATTTCAAATTCCGATTTTGATTCTCTTCTTTTCTAATTTTAGTTCTTAAAATACTGAATTTGGTCGCTTAATTTAATCAAACTTGATCATTTTAAAGTTTGATATGTTTATTTGAAATGATTGAAAATAATAGTAATATCAAATTGAAGTAAGCATAAATTTTGGAATATATTATTTTCTCTCGAATATAAAATTAGTCATTGTATTAATCGATAAATGAACAATTAAGTTCAAGTTTCAAATATATTAAATTAATAGTTCAATTTATAATTGCTATTGCTAATTCTTGTCAGAATTTTTAAAAAATAAAAAAAAGAAGAAAATCATTTTAAAACTTATGCTTCTGCTTTTCTATACTTTTTTTTTGTATAGATTCCATATTTTATACTTTTTGATTTACATACATGCATATGTAGAGTGTAAAAGTTGAAATGGCAGATATCATTAATGAAATATTTCTTTTACAGAATAATTATTAGTGTATATTTTTCAAAATTTCTTCGTTTATTTATGTTTCAAAAATAAACTAAAATTTTTAAAAAATTATGCAAATTTATTGATGTTATTGGCATTTATGCATGCTATCATAAATATACACTCGCAGCATACACACATTACATATTTTATATAAATTAACTATTGCAAAAAATATGCAATCAAATACAGAAATTTACTCCCCATAAGTTCTCTTATTTATTTATATTTCAAAAATAAATTGAAATTTTGAAAAATTACGTAAATTTATTTGTATTTAAATAGATTGAAATTTTAAAACTTTATGCAAATTTATACAGAAATTTCCATTCATCAACATAGATATTCATATATCTTTACTATATTTATATAAATGTACTTATACACACATTCACATACATACATACATACATACATTCACATACACAAAAAGAGTTATTTCAAAATTTTCAAGTTTAATAAAGAGTTGTCGGCTGGAAACAGTTAAAATATTTCATTAAGCATGCAAATTCAATTCGTTCGATGGCCCGGAAGTCAATTCTATTCTTGCTACTGTTTGTATGTGTATGTGTGTATGTGTATGTTTGTATGTGTATGTGTGTGCCAACGTGTCCGTACCCCATCATTTTCAGAGAATATGAAGTAAAGCTGATGCAATGCTACCGTAACCAAGCGCCTCCCTTGCATCCATTATCTCAGTCAAAATGATGCCTTCTATCATCACCGTCAATCGAGCCAAAAAATCGAATCATCTGTTGGTTTGGAGTCGATGAAAGTGCTGCTGCTGCTGCTCATCAAAATGTACCATATAGATAGAATTTGAAATATTTCAATTTCTCTCACAGCAAACGAAGAGTTTGAGAAAGCAGAATAATTTTGTTAAAAAATTTTTAAAAACTTATTCATCAGAATATGACGCAATGCAAATATTCCGTCTCACCGTCTTTATATGGAATGTTGATAATTGAGATTAATAATTGAGATTCATTGAAAAAAAAGGCATAAAAAATATGATTATCATTCATGAATGAATTTTTTCGCCTTACTTTCTGTCCATTTTTATTTATTTAACTATTCATAAGTAACATATAAGCATAACTATAGGTAATTTAAACCAAAGTGATAATAAAATTATGCAGAAAAAAAATTTGATTCAATTAGGAATTACTTGAAATCGAATTATTCCTATAAGAATACTTGCTGCAATCGTTTTGATTGAAAGAATTAGCACAAAAATCAAAAAAATGATGTAAAATATCTGAATTATTATTCTTGAATAATTTATGATAGTACGATATCTTACTATCTCAAAGAATGAATTCCAGAATAATTCTCAAAAAAGATGCAATGTTATGTTATTTCAGAGTGCATAGATTATCTTGAATACAAACTAAAATATGAACATACCATAGATATGGCTTTGAAATACTTCCGATTTTTATTGCCAAAATAACAATAAAAAATGTCTGAAGCAAAACATTTTTGCAATCAAAATTCTGAAAATTTATTCAACCAAGAATGTGATGCAAGGAAATAATTTGTTCTTTAATTCTTTAAAAATATCTGGAAGGGATGAGCAATAATTTGAAAGATAAAAAAAAGTCAGTAATAATCAAAAAAAAAAAAAAAAAAAGAAGAAAATCAGTTGACTACGATATGTGATGTTAATTTGTAATATATTTTTAATTAATCTATTTAATGTGAAACATGTAATTTAAACTGCTTATACAAAAAGAACAGTTGTACTGTTCAAAAGACAATCATAAAATAGTGGATGGAACGAATAATTTCATAGTGCTAAAGATATATGTCACATTAGAAAAAAGCTAATATTTCATTGATTAAAAAAAAAGGAAAAGTGATATAAGAAAGTAAGAAGCTATTTTTTTTTAAAAGAGATCATCCAGAAGCTCTTGGAGCTACTTAAGTTAGATGTATTTATCACTATTCACTTCTTCCAAAATATCGCAAAATCCGAAAAAATTACGAATTGATGCTAATATGCACACTGAATAGAATCATTAAAAATATACGATCATTATTTATAAAATTTTTAAAAATTGTTTAAATAAAAAAGTACTTGAATACATATAATATATATTCAAATATAATATCCGATATGTAACAATTTACATTTGCCTCCGTACCATACTAATCTATAACGATGAATTATTCATTGTTTTCAAGCACTGCAAAGAATTTTTAAATAATTATATACAACAATTCTGCCCCTGTTCTGCACAATCATCCCCTCCAAAACCCACAGACATGCAGCACACGCACATGCACTCGCGCACACTCAGTCCGATAACTTCAAACATATACTTGCTTTTCCTCCTGTTTTTCCAATACCTTATTTATTTTTTATGATTAATTTTTATGATTATTCAAAGAATAATATCAAATTTTTAAAATTTAGTATGAATATATGAATAGTAGAAGTTAAATCTTTTTTGAAGTTTCAATCAGAAATTGATCTTAATGTGAAACTTTATAACTTTTTTTTTTTTTAGAAAAAAATTAGCTTAGCTTTCTCCTCATTTCTTTTTGTCATTTCTCATCTGTTGATCATTTTTTGAAGAATTTGAAGAAAATTATAAAATCTTTTCTTAAATTTGCATTATTATTACTATTATTGTTATTATTGTTGTTATTATTGGGGAAGTTAAATAAATAGAAAGCAAGTTGAGCGACAAGTTGAGCGATATTTTTTCAAAAACTTCAAACTAATTTCAAGATCAGACTAACATCAAAGAATTAAACTGGCATTTTCGATAAATTAATGATCTTTTGTTATATGATGAAATGCTAAGCATATTTCGAATGTAATAAGCATAAGTAATTTGGCTTCAAGATAAATTGATAACATTGTTTCTAGCAATTTCAACTATTTATGTGAAAATTTTTCTGAAAAAATGAACTATTGAAATCAAATTTCGTTGAAAATCGTAATAATCACACTTTTTCCTATCATTAAATTAATTGATAAATTCATTTCGGATAATTCAATTACTTTTACATGCTTGCATATATGATAAACAATTGCTAAAATATATCATTAAAACATTCTATAAGATATTAAAAAATTTTTGAAAATTACAAAATATTTTATACACTGTGAGTGATCATAAGGATTTATTTAAGTGTAATTAATAACTACTGTTAATCATCAGTATTTGTATTTTGTATCTCAAACGTATTTGATAATTCTTGCTTAAATTTTTACTTAATGTAATTCTAATTAATAAACTATCAAATTTTTGTTATAATTTACTTCATGTAATTATAATTAACAAATTATTAAATTTTCATCATTTCTGTTATTCCATAACATTTAATTTGTAATTATTTTCTTATTTTTACTTCACAAAGTTCTAGAGCGTTTCTTTAAATAAGAAAATTTACTTACGCTAAGAAAATTGCACCACCATACGGTAAATATGAGAAATACCTAAATTTTATTTTGTAAATGAAGAAGAAGTTTTTGTGATATTTCCAAAGAAGATTCGAAATTCCTGATAAACTTATCAAGTTTTATTAAAAACAATAGCCTTGATTCGTTGTAAAGCTAAAAAAACTTCAAATTATAACCAGTTATTCGACACTAATTATTTTTATTGGTTATCACCGATGCATTCAAAAAAAGAAAAGGAGAAAATGAAACTAGAAATTTGCATAAATTGGTCAAAAACCTAGCACCAATCTAATGCTATATATGTAAATAACTGGTAGAATTCAGCATTTATATTTTTTCGCCAAACCTTAATCTCAAATACTAATTTATTGAAGTATTTTCATGAAAGTTGCATCAATTTGTTTTGTGATAATCCAATCGATACAATATGTAATTCAATTATTAATTAGTAAAAAGTTAACGTTATCAAGTTTTAAAAGAAAAGAATATATTTTATATCCAACTTTTTCTAACTGGACAAATAGCAAATTTTATTTTTTTCATTAATAAATATTCATTAAAATTAATATTCGCAAATAAAGATATTTTACTACTTGTATCTAAAATAATTTTGAAACATCTGTAACATTTTTTATGTTAGAAAATAAAATAATTTTGTTCACAAAATTTAGTTGCAAAACTTAAAAATAATTCATGAGAAAAAAGAGAAAAAAGCATCTAAACACAAAATATTTATTATTTAAATCATTTCTTGCGACTTCACATTTTGAAAAAATCAAATTAGCATCTTATTATTTAATCATTTCCTTGTTTACTTAGCGACTATTTCAAAATCCCAAAAAAAGTTTAGTTAAAAATGAATAATTTTTCATCTTCACCATCTTGTCATTCATTTTCCTCTTCTTTAATGCCATCCATTTTTTTTTTCAAAAACCAGAAAAATATTCCGGAAATAATCCTAAATGAGAAAATATTTTCTAAAATAATCGAATCTCTCGAAATGGATGTAAATCATTATAGTTAAATGGAAAATTTCTTTCAGTCTATTTCGTTTTGCTAACCAACGATGTTTATATCATTACATACAACAATATATTCATATTTTTTTTTCTTTTTCCCATTCCAAAAATCAGTACTATGATTTTATGTCATAATAAATTAATTCATAATCATTACTGCTTTTGATGATAACGATTGAAAAATAATACAATAATTTGAAATTATTCAAGTTACTTTAAATTTTTAATCAGATTGTCACTTTTATCATTTGACAATGTACATGAATATTATATATTTAAAGCTGCGAATTTTTATTTACTTTTCTTTATTAAATTTTTATCAATTTTGATTTCATGTCAAATTTTAAAACTTTTATTTCATATCTATTGTTCAACTATTTCTGTTAGTTCTTTCTATCATTTCAAAAATGTTAAAATATTTTTCATGCCATTTGTTCATTTCATCTTTTTTTAAATCTATACTTCATACAATAACATATCATATTGTCAAAAGATGAAAGTGATAATCTGATTAGAAGTTTAATATGAATTAAATAACTTTTTCTCATTATAAAACTTCATTTTTAACATTTAATATTAATTTTAAATTACAAAAAAGAAGACACTTCAGTGAATTAAAAAAAAAATCATATCAAAGTAAAATTTTTTTTTTTAACTTTTTTAAATCATTTATCTTTCCTACTCTTCATTCATTCGTTCATTTTTTGCCAGAAAAAAATCCAATTGATAATGACTGAAAAGTAAGAACAAAAAAAAAAAAAAAAGAATGAAAAAATTAAATTGAATTGAAAAATAAAAACTTGAGATGTATGTTATCTATGATAATTATTTAAAAAGCGTCAAAGTTCCTTGGCACATCATCCATTTTTAGAATGTGATTATTCAAAAAAAGAAAAAAAAAAACGGTCAATAATGGCATCACATTAAGGCATCTAATTTTCACACAAACCTCTCTTACCCCCCCCTTCACCTCTTTTCCCCCACTCCTCCTTATTCTTGTCATCACATCTTTTATCAGGACCAAACAAACCAATTTTAGTATTACTGCTCTCGTCTTCGATCACAAAAATGCATCTTCAATTCTTATTACAATATCATTAATTTCTTCCTGGATGATAACAAATATGAGGTTATCACAATTGATATGCTGATAACGTACTTTAAGTGTTTAGTTTAAAAATTGAATTATTCAAAAAATGATTACATTTTCAGCTATTAAACCACTGTAGTGTTTACCTAATATATTTGTTTTACAATTTTTTAACACAATTCGAAAATTTGAATTCTCAGATTTATTAAAAATAATGTGATTATATTTCAAAATTTCTTTTTTTTTGTGGAATTTTGATATTTCTTGGAAGATGAATTAAAAAATATTAATTGATATATAGCATTTAGATGAATTAAGAAATCTTAGTTGATACCGATAAACGTCAAAAAGTATAAATGATGATGCATGATATTTTTGAGAGCTTCCGCATGCTATCAGTTTAGATTAGCTAATTAAACAGGAAAAAAATTTAATTATGGATGAAATAAATGCTAATATTTGAAAATTCACAAAATGATGGAGAATCTGTAGTTATTTCCTTAGTAAGTTTGCACTATTTTGTTATCAGTAATTGTCTTACATTTGAAAATATAAATCCAGAATATTTTGTTATCAGTGATTGTTTTACATGAGTGGGTAGTTTTATTGATAGATAAGAAATCATTTGTAATTAAATTAATTGACATATTTTTTTGCTCGTCTTGCTTTTGATTACCTAAATTTTGAAAACATCAATACTATCTCATTTTTCAGGTGAAAATGCTAATTACATAAATTTCTGAAATTATTTATTAAATTTACATTCAATTCCGATTAACATATACAGTATAATATGAATGAGTGAATTTTGGTGAAGTTAATCAATAAAAGCATACTTCACTACATGATTAGAATTATGGTGGGAAGACGAGAAATTTGGATGGTTTGTTTTTTCTGTTTTTTTATTTTTGCAATTATTGCATTGAAAAAATATTGCGAGATAACTGTTAATATAGATTTTGTATTTTTTGTTTGTTTTTGTTGTTGTTGCTATTACTGCATTTGATTTCGTTTGTTAATGATATTTGAGTCTAATTTCAATCAAATATTCATTTTATTCTTTGAAGTTATTTATATTCATATAATTTTTGACTAATATTTTTCCTTATAATTTTTGATTAATATCTTCAATAGTTTAATAATTTTCAAACTTTTATAATCTCAATAACTTATTTACTTTGGCTGAATAATGAATGGAAAAAAGTTTAAATTTCAATTCTTTGTATTTTGTGATTAATTCTGAACTTCAATTACTTTCATTTAAATGAAACAGTTTTTTTCAAATTCTTCGAAATTCAAAAAACTCGTAAGAATCATTAGCATGATTCCAGTAGATACGATGATTCGGATTGACTGACAGGACTACATATTTAGTGAGTCTTCTGCTTATTAATTTCATAAACAATGATAATTAATTGATGGAATACATCAATTATGGAACATATATAATTAATTAGGTACATTTACATACTATAATCTTTTCAATTTTTGGTTTTCAAACGAATCACCACAATAATAAAACTTGAAATCGTTGAAGCATTTACTGAATAATTTTTTGTAAGAAATAAGAGAGACTTAATGATTGAAATAGCATAATTGTGTGATAACTATATCACGTATATATGAAATATATTAGATTGTGCATGAAATATATTAAATTATCATTTTTGTTTATCGATTATTTATCAATATCGTAGTTCGAGTTAGATTCAGAGAACTATATTAATTATTTTATAATTAAACGACATATATTCATTATTTGATTATATCGTAATTCATTGTATTTAATTAATATTTTTACCTATTTTTCTATAAATTTTTTCCTTTGCTCTCCTCTTTTATCGTTCATTTTACTCCGAATAATACAAATATTATCTCTTTTAAGATAGAAATAGAATAACTTGATAATATCATCTTCATTTACTTAAAAAATAGTGGGGTTTATTAAATCTTAAACGAATTTTAAGACTAATTCTCTAATTTGTTTAGATTTCATCTTTTTATCTTTTGCTTCTTTTTGTAAAAAAAAAATACATCCGTATAAATAAATTACCTTCTTGAAGATACTTCAATTGCTTGACATACTGATTAGTAATGGATGATGGAAAAAGGAGAACTATGTGAAAACGAATAAATTTGCATAAATTACAGAAGCGGACAGGGAAAAAGAGAAAGATGGATAAGACGAGGTAAAGTCTTGGACGTAATATTTCTTCCTTTTTTTTTTGTCTCTTTATTTGATTCTTGACTAGTAGCTGCAGCATTTTTTGTTCAAAAACAAAAAATTAATAATTTTTTTGGAAATTGAAACTTTAAAAAATTATTCGAATTTTCAGCAAATTTATCATTAAAAATGTATATGACTTTTTATATCAGTTATGTTATATAATTTTAATTATTTCTGCATTCAATTTAGTTTGTACAAATTTAAAGCAAAAAAATTTTTCGACAAATTAGAAAAATTTACCGGTTGATTCGTTTTATCATTGTTTCGAATAAAAATTTCCATATTTGTGCTATTTGATTATTCAAGTATACAATTATTCAGTTTGAATTGATTTGATAATAGTGAAATTACTGAGCCTAGTTACTTTCTTCAAATTATTATACTCACAGTTTGAAGCAAGAAAGAAAAGAACGAAAAGGGAAAAATTTTTCGGATCATTTTGACATTTGCAACAAAAATCAAACTTTGATCGATATTTAGAAAAACAGATTTTCTGCCAAAAATCTATATCGATTACCAAAATTCATGTTTATATTTACTCGATTAGTATACATACAATTAGTATTCGATAATTAAATTGAATCTAGAAGAATTTTGAAGTTGAAAGGTTTGAAAAGTTTCAATCATTCTTATTAATGGATATGCTATTATAAATCACTAAATACCGCTGACATTAAATCAATTCCTCCTCGACTACTTATTCTTGTTTTCTTGTCTGAACTTTGACCTTATTCCTCTTCTTTCTCACAGATCATATCAGAAATCATCGATATCACGAACGAGACAGAGGGGTGTGGCATTTTGATCATGTCCATAGCATCTCTCTCCACACCCAATCATCCTCCCACCCACACATCTATCAACCAATCAACGAATTGATTGAAAGTAACAGCATCGTCAGTTACCGCCTCCCTTCTCTATGGTATTACAAGTAAGAGAAGGGGGCGTTACCGGACTCTCTGTATGTTTGTCTAAATTCATCTGTCCGCATCTGTCACATGCAAGAAACGAACATTTCTGAAGTCTCTCTATTTTCTCCTTCTTTCTCTTCCCTCCTCTTCTCTCTCTCAATCTTTCTCTCTTGAAAAACTACCATAGGGTTTCGGTTGTATTTGTTCCAATGATTTCGGATTGTCTGATACATCATCATCATCATCATCAACATCATCATCATTACTGTCACTATCACTATCAACATTATTATTATAATTATTCATTTTTATTATTACTATTACTATCATCTTCATCATCAGCATCAGCATCATCATCATCATCATCATCATCATCATCGTTATTATTTGTATTATCTAATCGTATAAAATACGACTAATTTCCGAATTATTTTCTGTCTACCGGAATTAAAATCGAAAAATTTTTGATTGAATCGACGCTTTTTCTATTTGGATGTATATCTGTATGTGTGTGTGAATGTGTGTGCATGTGTATATGTTTGTGTATAATGTGTATATGGTGATTTCAAGCTATAATAAAGAGGGGTGGAATTGAAACGAACCATCACCGAAAGCATCACCAATCTCATTTACATTGTTGATTATTCACCGGAAAAGTGTTCCGATTTTTCGCCGCCGGTTTTCTTCACTTTCATTTTCATTTCTGCGCTTATTTAACTTATTTGACTGATTGCCGATTGCTTACCTTTATATACATATATTTACATAATACGTTGATATTCCGAAAAAAAAAAAGAAATTTTTCACTTTTCCTATTACTTGGTAACAATAACAACAACAAACAACTATAACAACAAATATCACCAACAATAAGCAATATTTATTCGATAAAAAATTATTTTAATATGCTAAATGTTGTCAGCATCATCATTCTCGTCGTCACAATCCAATGATGAACAACAACAGCATCAACAACAACAACAGCATCAACAACAACAACAACAACAACAACAACAACAATCATCAACGATTGTCATCAGTCTATCTAATAATATACGATCAACGGATAACAACAGTAATAATAATAATAGAAGTGGTAGCAGCAGCAACAACAATAACAATAACGGTGCCAATGATAACGGTACCATTAGCACCAGTAATTATACTCAGGTTATTAAACCAACATGTGAAGCATTCCAGGAATTAAGTGAAAGATGGCCACCACCACAACCACCACCACCATTATCATCATCATTATCATTACCATCAACGGCAACTATGCCACAATCAGTATTACAACCTTATCAATCACATTCTGTTGCTGCTACACCATTTCAATTGTTATTTCCGCCACCTCAACCAGATTGGACAACTTATCATGAACATCATCAGCATCATATTCAACAACAATTGTTGCAACAACATCACAGTCACCACCACCAACAACAACAACAACAACATCAGCAACAACAGCAGCAACAACAACATCAACATCATCAACAATTATCATTAATGTCTATTCCACAAGTTCTTCCGTCACATCTTGGAAATCCCGGTTTAATGGAAATGAAACAGGAACCGGAACGTCCGGATGTTATTCAACGTCTTTCTGCTGCCGCACCTTCATCATGGCCTTATGCATTTGCCCAAGATGATTTGCCTCTTTCATCATCACAACTTGCCGATGAAACGGATTCCACGTGTTCTGAAGATTTGGAAGCATTTGCAAAAACTTTTAAACAACGTCGCATTAAACTAGGTTACACGCAAGCTGATGTTGGCTTAGCGCTTGGTACCCTATATGGTAACGTATTCAGCCAAACTACTATTTGTCGTTTTGAAGCATTACAGTTAAGCTTTAAAAATATGTGTAAACTAAAGCCATTACTGTATAAATGGCTTGAAGAAGCTGATTCGACCAGTTCTTCACCTAATAGCGCTTTTGAAAAGATGACCGGACAAGGTGGTCGAAAACGGAAGAAGCGAACATCGATTGAGGTACAAGTGAAAAGTCGCTTGGAATATCATTTTCAGAAAAATCCTAAGCCAAATGCCCAAGAGATCGCTCAGGTTGCGATGGAACTACAGCTGGAAAAGGAAGTGGTCCGAGTTTGGTTTTGCAATCGACGACAAAAAGAGAAACGAATGACACCTCAGTATGGTCAGGAACTTTTATTAAATCCTAGCAATTATCCATCGGATACTTTTGTTTACACATAGTTGCCATTTCCATCGGTTTTTTTCTTCCCTCTTCTTTTACCAATTTTTTGAAATTTTTGAATATTTTTCTTGTTGTTGTTGTTTTGCGATTCATGCTATGATTGCGTCAAATTTAAGCAATATTAGCAATATTTTTTATAAAAATTTATTTGTAGTAATATTATCGTTTCGTTTTTACCTAACAAAATTTTTAATTTATGCAAATTTTGACTAAAAAGAGCAAAAATTATTCGCAAATCTATGGTATTTTAGGACAGTGGCATCAGAATTTAGTTTTTTTTTTTTGCTGAGATTAGCAAATGTTTCAATTGCTGCGACTGTTAAAATTTATCAAATCTAATTTTATTATAGTTTTGCCTAATTTATGGTCTTTACTACTTAGTTTTACCGTATGCTTTCCTTTTTTCTCACTGCATATGAATAATTGATATGTACAAAAAAAAAAAAATTGATATATAAACATATATATTGATTTTTGCTCCTAAAATTCAACTATTTTTGCTAAAAATTTGATCGATCGCAAAACAATAAACAATATATTTGGTGATTTTCCATCTTGTTTTATTACTAATCATATTTTAGAATGTTTTATTCAAAATTTGACGCTTTTTATGATCAAAAATATTTGCAACAATTATTGCAACAAAAAAAGGAAAAAACGTTTTTAATGAATTTGTAACAAAAATCTCGGTGATTTGGTTCTTATCAAAATTATATTATTCTGATTATCTTCCAATTTTTTTTTAAAGAACAAATTTTTTTTTCGTTTCATGTTTTTGATTTTGTAATTTGCACCAAATTTGACTTTCTAATTTGATTTTTCAAATGATCATTTGCATTTGCGCACAATTAATATAAAACCCTCCCCGAATGATTGGAAGTTCAAACCTAGAAAAAAATAATTGAGATGCTTCTTTTTTTTGTCTTTTCAAACTCAAATTTTCCAATAAAAGACTTAACGACCGTTCATCAAATCTTCGAATTTCTTCTATTTTATCCATTTTCATCCCATCGGATCTATATTTATAGCTCAAAGTTTATCATTCTTAAAATTTTTTGCTTAAGTTTTAATTTATTTATAAGAAAATGATGCTTGCGTGATAAAATTCATTTCTTCAGAACGAATTTTTTTTCTTCCATTGATTTTTCAAGCAATTATAAAAATTACTTCTTACTTAAAAATCATGAAATTGATTATTTTGTTTACTATTTCATTCTTGGGACCGGTGTTGTTTTTCTTTTCTTGTTCTATTGTTTTTGTTTTTTCGAATTTATTTCTGATTAATTCATGTATATCATACTATGGTTTCTAAAAAAGTTGATATATAACAAAAATTGATATATACATGTATACATATATTATTTTTGTGAAATTTTTTCAAGATTTAGGTAATATTTCAAATTTTTTGAAATCAAACATTCAAATTTGTGCAGTAATTTTGAAGTCTGAAGTTGAAAATTTGCATAAATGATATTGTAGCAAAAAGCTTACTGAGATTACACCAACAGATCGCGGTAAAATGTGATAAATAAATGAAAGTAATCCGAAAAAATTTAAATTTTATGTAATGGAATGAAATTAAATTATTCTTCAAAATATTCCATATCACATATATTTTTTTCTTAAAATAATACGTAAATTTTTTTTCGTATGAATAATTGTGACGAATTTTTGCTCAGTTTACTTTATTTGAACACTTTGAAATTTACTTTTGACATAACTTTTGATTTTTGCTTAAATAACATATTTCCATACTTTTGTAAAGCTTATTGTTACATGACAAATATCGATTTTTCATGAATATGATCAAAAAAAAAATGTGGTAAATTTCAACCCTATAAATATTTTTTACAATTTAAAAATTTGAATCTTTTTTCGCAAAATTTATCAAATTTTAAAAATTTAGCATATTTTGTATTAGGTAATGCTGCTGCTGCATATATCATTGTAATGATTCATATTACATTATTTTAATTTCTGTATAATAATATGTAAATGATATATATGTATGAAAAGTAGATAGAATCATTGGGCTTTATAAATGAAGCAACATTTTTGCAAAATGGACGTATCATAAATAGCAAAATTTAGAATATAAAATTGGAATTTAATGATTTTATCAATAAAATTAGTAATTTATGATTTTTTTTGTGGAAATAATTTCTTATAATTTTAAATAAAACATGAATGATGTAACTTTTCATATGTATATGTAAAATTTGCAACTTTTGAAATTTTATTTATTTCGAAATAGATACCGAATGTTTGTAAATTATAATATTTTGAATTTCCATAATTTTGAGAAGGATTAAATTGAACATATTTGCACGTGTTAAATGCATCAGAATCTCAATTAATACGGCGTATAAATGAGCTTATATTATACATTTAATAACTAATTGTACTAACTAATTGTCATTTTGCCGAAACTTCTACTTTCATTAAGCAGAATCAATGATTCAAAGTTTTATTAAGCAACTCAACAAAATACAGTAATCATATCGATCTTAGGTAGTGAAAAAAAAAAATTAAAACTAAAAAATGTGAAATTAAATTAAATTAATATTTTAGAACAAATATTAAATGATGAAAAGGGAAAGATATGTTACAAAAGTATTATAGAGAAGTGAACTAAATTCATATAATTCTATTTCAATGATATCAAATAGTTTCATAATTGATTTTTCGAAGAATTATTTTGAAACAGGAAAAGAAAATTATGCAAATTTTTTTGATTAAATTTTTTAAGCAAAATAAAAAAAAGTGCAAATGTTTAAAGAATATGAGGAAAAAATGATTGTTAAGCAAAAAGAGAAGAAAAATAAGAAGGAAAAAAGAAAAAACGAAAAATGGATACGATATGTTCGTTTTATCGTATGGTTTCGAAAAAATACGACAGAAGAGGGTAAAGGAGAGAAAAAAAAAAAGCTTAAAAAGGGTTACAAAACGGGGCCCGAGATTGATATTGATAGCCGCAATTTATTGCATTGTTGCTATATATATATCGGTATATAAATGTATATTCTGATATATATATGTATATAGTATTCTAATATATCGATTGATAAAAATATTTTCTGATAAAAATATCAGAATATATATCGATACGGTACAAATATTGTTAAACTTTATCTTCCTCTTAAATGGAGCTGAATCATTTTTGATACATTTTTCTTTCACCGTTTCCTTTAACTAACACAAAGATAGATGATACCTTATCATTATCAAACAATCCAAAAGATCGTTTTTATGATTTACCCGATTTTCTTTCAAATTTCATCGAGTAATACCTTCGATGATACATAACAACAACACGGCAATATTGCTTCTTCATTCCTTCTTTCATAAAATGATTAAAATTGAAAATGAATGAAATTTATTTCTTTGTTTATTTATTTTTGTGCGGGGATAAATGAACATATTTGCAAAATTTACACTTACAAATTGCAAATTAACAAACAAACATGCATAATTACATATCACTTGTGAAGAATATGAGGAAGAGAGAAGAAAGGTTATCAAAATATTTCATTTTAGAATCTTTTCTTTTTTTCCAACTTTTTTTTTTTTTTTTTTTTTTAACCGATTAACGTTCATCTCTCATTTTTTCCATATTGTAGTAACAGGAAATATTTGTAGCAACCGTTATCATTTTATTCTTAATGCAAAATTCTACTTTTTTTCCTTCCAGCAAACAATTTTTGTATTCTTGATCGAGTTTTATATAAATCTATATATTTTCAATTCCATTTCCAGTACATGCAATTTTTTCAATTGCTTTTCTAATAATAAACTTCGATAAATTTGAAAGAGAACAATCTAAAGTATATGACAATTGTTAAAAAAAAATGATTTTTTTTTAACCTAATGGTTAAAATGATAAATTAATAACTTTTTTGCAATGATAATAATGAATAATAATTGGTTTCCTGATTTCCTATCTTTGAACACAAGGAATCAAAATTTTGAGTTTTTTTACTAGATTTCTGAATTTTTAAATTACTTTTAGATCTGATAATAATTATCTTAACCATAAAATCAATACCGAATTTTTACTTATTTTAATTGTCTAGCACTGAAATCGGTGACATTGCAAGATTTTTTGAATGGGGTGCAAAATTGTGAATTTACTTCATGCCAAATTTTTTAATTTGTTTCTCAGAAAAATTTTTGACATATAGATAGATCATCTGATTTCGTTTTCATGCAAGTGAAAATCAATTTAAATTTGAAATTTAAATAAAAGGAATAAGATTCAAATAAAATGTAAAGAATATAGTGTGCTTTGTTTGCATCAGATTATCATTACTACGGAGATTTGAATTAATTAACCAAACTTTTTAATTAATTTGAACTACACTTCAAATCAGAATGAAGACTATATCCGATCCTAATATAATAGTATATTATGCTAATCCATATATCAAGTTAGACAGTTATTCATTCCTTCTCAGATACTGTTTTTAATTTTAATAATGATATTATTTTTATTGATTTGAAAAATTATTTATTTTAATTTAATTTCCATCTGTTATTCGTCAATTTTTTTGAACAAAATCAATATGTCATCTGATTATATCTTAAATTATTAACAACAACAATTTTCTGCTATTTCTTTTTTTTTTTTTTCAAAGAAATTTCCTTATTCTAATTTTGCAAACATTAGTTAAAATGTATATTATTATGACAAATTATCAAAAAAAATAAACAAATATAAAAAATCAATTATTGCTTTTTGGGCATTATTTTTGAGCATTTGAATAATTTAATTATTATTTTTTTTTTTTTTTTTGAATATATCAATGTTTTCAATAATTCCAAAAACAAAATTAACATTGCAAAAATTTTTGAAGTTCCAAATAAAAATACGAAAAATTACATAAAGTAAAAAAGTAAAAATATATTGAATTAGAATATTCAAGTATATCCTTGCTACCGTATGCTGTTGAACTATTTTAACTTCATTTTATCTTGCAACGTATTTGATTATAAGTTCAATTTATGCGTGTTTCAGCCTGACTGCAATTTCTTTGCAGAGATGTCTTGATCAGCAATTTTGCAACAAATTCGAAATGGAATATTTAATTCTAAATATCTAAGAAATATTTGCCGAACACTTTCATGATATTCAATTATGAGCAAATTATTTATTGCAATGTCTGAATTGTGCAATGTTTGCTGATGCATATAGAATGTACATGATTTATTTATTTATTTATTTGCATATTAGTTTATTTGTTTATCATTTATAATTGTTTATTTATTTGTTTATCTTTTTCGAAGTTATTTTATTTCCTTGTTCGCTTCACTTATCATAACGGCTGCGTGATTTTCTTTTTTTTCATATTTAAAAGTGGTAATTAATGCATTAGCTCTAATAAATTAAATATTTTACCTGTCAAAACTGAAAAATTTTTTATTTGCAACAAAAGTATTACTGGAAAACAAAGCATAAAAAAGCATATTTTGAAATTTATTAAGAAAAAAAATCAGCTACAAATACTGAATTTACTTATTAATCACTGATTAATTAATATTGGCTCATCAAATGAATGCTATTTATTTGAATCATAGATTAAAAATGGTTCTTATTATAATGATTCTTAGATTATAATCAGTCTAAGATTACAACTGTAGTAATATTAATCATATTTATGTGTTCAAATAATTTTCTGTAAAATTAGGAAATTTTTAAAACAAATTTCGAAAAACGAAACAAATCAATTTGATGAATAAATTACATATATTATGCAAATATATGCGATGAACCATTGGAATGTATTATTCTGGTGACACTGATGGTAGTAATAATAATCATAGTTGATGGTTGACATTTTAGTGAAGAAAATATCGATGACACTACCATTTTAGCGGGATCCTTTTGAAGATTATTGAAGTATTCATGAATAATATAATACGAATAAGTGGACTTAATAGAAGATGATGAAAAAGAAAAAAAGATAATTGAAGAAGAAAGAAAAAAGACGAAAAAAAAAAAGAAAAATAGAGCATAGAAAATCGCAATTTCAATTCGATGATCAAAGTTTAATTCCCGTAGAAAATCCTCAATATCACGCGGATCAATTTATTACTATTAAAGAGATGCATGTATCGGAACAATAAAGTATTATCATGGCCGAATTCTCACACTTGATATGATCAATAGAAGGATGAATAATATCTTCAAGATTTCCGATCTAATTAATCCGTTACTATTTCTCATTGTGGAAATGATACTATTATTGTATGAAAATAGGCAACCGGATATATCCATCGATGAACAGAACTTTTTTTTTTTCGAAATTTCTTCTATATGAAAAATTTATCTGTTTAAATTTAAAAATTTTGATCATAAATGGGAAATTTTCTATTTAAAAGCATTCCCCCATTTTTAAATATATATTCATTCATTTAGTTGTTTATTTATTTACATTAATGATTTATTCATAATACATATAGCATGAATAAATCCTACAAATGACTTAATTACAATGAAATGATTATTTTTGATTATTTAAAATGATTATTTTCTTACAATAAAACTTTACTAATAATAATCTGGAAAAATCTTAGATAAATTTCTCAAGATTCGAGGAACAGTTCATTCATCAGAATTAACATTCAATATGGAATGAAACAATTCTTTGATAAGAATTTGTAAAAACAAAAAAAAAAAAAAATGAAAAAAAAAAGAAATGAATGAAACAATGAAAAAAAAAATGAGAAAATGAAGAAAAGAAAAGTGAGAAAGACAAAAAAATTGTAAAATATTGTTTAATACAAGTATATCATACATTATTACAACGAAAAATTTTCTTCTTTAATAAGGAATCAAATTTGAATTTATTGATATTAAATTGAATATCAATCATTGGATTGCATTGTCTTTTCATTTATGGCATCGTCAGAATCAAATGGACCGAATTATTAATTTTAAGAATATCAAACTTGTCAAACTTTAATTTTTTGATAAATAATACAAATATATCTATCTTCTTCGTCTTTCATTTGCACTTCTTCGAAAATTGACAGCTTTTAACTGCTGTTTATTCAATGTTCTTTTATTTCACAGCAAGGAATGCTCCGTTCAAATTGCAAATGAATGATTGAATCGTTGAATGATGATGATATCAAGTGATGATAATACCTCCTGATGGGCAACAACGAAAAGCTATCAGTCATCAATTTCATTAAAAAGAAGCAAAAATGGTAATTTTAATATAGTGGATATTTCGAAATAGGAACAAAAATTATTGAAGTGATCTTTTCTGTCACATAATGATGTGACATTTTATTATTGGCATTTGTTCATTAAGCGTTGAAATGTATACAGTATGACAACACATAATCCGTATCATCCAATATACATTTCGAAATTTTTCAATATATCACTAATATTGATCAATATTATTGAGGGATAAAAGTATAATTTGATTTCTTTTTTTTTTTAATTCATTAAATATCCATTTTTCTTTTTTACTAAAAATTATTTTTTATTATTTTTTTTCAAAATATATTTCGAAAAATATTTAATGAAAAAGTTGAAGTAGCAATAAATTTAATTAAGTTTTTTTTGCTTTTTGTTTTTTTTTTTTTTTTTTTTAAATATTTTTAGCACAGAGAAAGAAGAAGAGAAAAAAGAAGAAAAGCAAATTATTATTTTTTCTTTGTCTAAAAGTTGATACAAAAATTTGACGAAATAAATTTTAGCAAATAAATGAAGCAAATTGATGTATTTTAAGACAAATTTATGATTTTTTTCTTTTTTTTTTTTTGCACGGCTATTAGTATTATACCGTTACTCTTATGTCATGGAAAATGAATAGTTTTTTGGGTGAAAGGTCAAGAAGGTTTAACAATACTTGAAGGAAGAAAAAAAAACCATTTATCCATGTTTAAAGGTATTTTTTGTTTTTTGTGAATGGCATCGTAAAAATCCATAGGAATCATGCTAATAACAATAGGTTCTTCTGAGTGATAACCTGAGGTATGGACGAGAGGTTGACAGAAAATGAATTGACAAATTTCACTCGAATGATATTCGTAGATGGAAAAGAGAAAATGGATTGTGAAAAGATGAGTACTATAGATTTCTTGAAATACATCAGATAAAGTCCTATTCATCATCCTGAACCCATTTCGACCTTCCAATTTCTCGTTTCAATTCAGGCTCAATCATGATCAGCTGCTCTCTTCGTTGAACCATCATTCATTCTTCATCCATCACATCAGTACTTTTACCATCATATTACCGTATTATTCCGAATAGTTTTGTTTCAATATGCTAATGAATGAGAAATAGTAAATCAAATTGTAAAATATTTTCAAAGAAGAAAAATTTGAATTTATCTTCAAATTTTTAATCAAAATAAAATTATCAATTATATCATGATTTTTAAATTTAAGATGAAAAATTAGGATAATTTTTATGAATTATATAATTTGATTTATTTACTCAATTCAGCATTAAAAAAAATTTTATTTCAATAGATTTCTAAATTATGAAAAATATCATTTTTTGAAATGAAATATGATATAAAACTTTTTTTTTTCGGCATATTCTTATGAAATTTTATTTAATTTCAATTTAATCGTTGGTTAAAAATTAATTTAGTGCATTACGAATTCTTATAAAATATTGTGGATTTTTACTTAAAACTACACAAAATTATTAGAATTACTTAAATAGTTAAGTTTTCCTGCATTTTAAAAATTTTGAAGTCTGAGAATTTTCGAAAATTAAATTAAAAAAATTTCAGAATGCAACATTTTTCAGTTTTTTGCAACAATGCAACAACAATTGGCATTACTTCATAGTATGTTACAATTGTTTGAAGATTATCCAATATTTCACCTTTCTCTTTTTTTGTTTTAGCAATAAATTCGATCGATTACTATTATGAAGAATAAAGCTTGAAAGGTTACCATTGCAGAGAACAAAGTTCGAAAGGTTACCATTATAAAGAATATGATTCGAAAGGTCAGCACCATTATCATCATTTTGGTAATCTTATAACGATAACAATAGATTTATCTCTATCCTAAATCAAAATAATGATTGATGAATATTGGAAAGAATAAAAGACTGCAAAAAGAATGATGAAAAGGTTAAAGGTTATTTACTTGAAAACGATGAAATGCATATTATGCAAAATATTGCAGCAAAAGATTTGCTATAATAAACATTTCAACTGTTATCCAAGTAATATAAAAGGCTTCTTGTTTTTCAAAACTATACGATTATATTAATAAATAATTATTTAAAGCTCATTAATTATTAATATTAATTAAATTGTCAATATTAATTATCATTTTTTCAATGCTTCAGATTTCCAAGCATTACATATTTGTTTAAATATGATATATTTCAATGCGACTGAATTTTCCTTTTTAAATTTTTACAAAATCTAATTAATCAATATTAAAATTGTAAAAAAAAAGAACAACAGCCGATTACTTTTTTTTTGAAAGTTTATACCTGTTTGTTTTTGATTTAAAATTTTGAACAGTTATAACTTAAAATAATTGCTCAGTTTTTAACAATTATCAAATTTTAACTAAAGAGATAATAATAGATTGAATGATCAATTTATACTTGAAATAAAATCGTTATTTTTAATTTTTATTTTTATAACAAAAAATAAGCCAAACATAATTATAAAAATTGGTTTGATTATTATAAGATAACAGTTTAATCTTGTTTTTCATTTTTGATAATTGAAATTTATGGATGACGCTTTTTGGTGATAAATCCATTGATCGAAATGATATAATAAATGTCCATGCAGATGACATGATGACTAACCAGTTTTTCGTGTTGGCTAACAATGATATATGTATCATTTTAGTAGTATTACTATTACCCCATGGAGGGATACTTACATGATGGGAATAAATTGTAACATTTTAGATTTTAGTAATTGTTGAAATTTCGAAACGAATCGGAGCAAAATGATTGAATCAAATATACCACCCGTTGGCTTTTGTCGACAAATATTGATGGTACTATGAACATGGAAAGGATATCAAATAATTTTTATGATACTCCTAAAAATATTTTTCAAAGAATTGTCGGTTAAAGGGAATAAAAATTTAAGTTAAAAATGCTGATAGCATCAAAATTTTTAACTCTTCACAGTCTTTGTTCTTCAGTTGTTTGAGCGTAAAAAAAAACACGTGTAACTATGTCCACATGCATGCAAATGCGTGCATCACGTTTGCATTCACATTGCAAGCGTATATTTGCATGCATTTTCTTGCAAGCATATTTAAATTGTGCATGAATATAGATATGCATATCATTTGTATTTTTATTGATATAAAAATAATTATTGTGTGCATTTCTCATTAATTTAACTTAATTTTATAAAATTAAACTAATTTAAATTAATTAAATTAATTCTCGAAGCATAATGATAAGTTTTATGTGTATGTTGATCTATATGCAAGTGTATATCTATATGTATATTTATTAGTTTGAATAAAATTAGAAATACAAATACAATGTATTATCGTCTTGTAATGATAACAATTAACATTATGAAAAAACATATCGCTATCAGGATAATGTTGATAATATTAATAACGAAAGCATTAATAATATTGTCATGATTAATTTAATTCCGATATATAGAAAGTACATATAACTAGATAAAATTTTTTGGGAATTTTTTTTTCAACTATTTATGAATTATAAAAATTTATTTATTAAATGGATATCATCATTTATGCACATTTACATAACTCTGTATGATTATTTATTAATTTTGAAAAGATTTTTACAAAAAAAAAAGTGGATAATTAATACTTCAATTAAATGGCATGCAATTTTGTATAAAATTAGAAATTCAACACGCAATCATTAATATTTACTATTTGTAAAAAAAGAAAGTGATTTTCATAGACAAATGTGAACATTAAAAATATTTTTAATTATCATAATGGTTTTGATTTATAAATAATATGAAAAACTTTCGGAACACTTCAAATATTTCAAAGAAAGTAAACATTCTACAGAAAATAGATTTTATGAGAATTCAGACTTTTAAGAAATTTAAACTTAGCAAAAAAAAAAAAAAAAATTCAAAATTGATAACTGAATTAAGCTAGAAAGTGTGCAAATGGAGTGATGGAAATAATAACAGTGAAATTCGCGGTTTTATCAAATAAATATATTTTTTCATTTTTTCACTTTTCTCTTTTCCTATTCTTTTTTAATAGCTTTTGCTTTTAGCTAATTTAAAAAATATTTCATTAATTCTTAAACATTGAAAAAAATATTCCAAAAAGACATATTTGTAAAATTTTCTGAAGTCAAAATATTAAATTAGCTATGCGAATATTACTAATATTATTTTGTAAAAACTAATTTTAATGAAAAATAGGAATAAAAAAAATGAATACTGAAAAATTAATGAAAAAATTGTAGAATTCCTTTTTACAATTAATTTCATTTAAGTGAGATGGAATTGTATTATTTTTTCTTTAGATAATTCTTTCTCTCTTAATTTTTTTCGATAATTCAATTTCAATTTTTCGTTTTTTTTTTTCTTTTTCTGTTTGGTTTCTCTGCTATTCTCAATTTAAAATGCTTCAGTCGTAAATGATTCTTTCAGATGCGATGGATGGAATAGGATGAAAGATGGCAGTTGAAAATGACAATTTAGCATAATTGATTTTTGATTAACTTCATTTCTAGCAAATACATTTATTTCATCATTTTTCAACGATGAAAATTTGGCTATCAACAAAGTCAAATTGATTGTGTATATAGCATCATTTATTGGGTTCAATTTGTTGAAATTGTACAAAAAAAGAAGAAAAAAAAATAATGTCAATTTTTGAAATGTACAATTAATTAATTACAAAAAAGAAAAAATTATTTGATTGGCTTACTATTTATTCTTTACTTATTTTATTGGCTGCAATTTATTCTTCACTCATTCATTAACATATGCAACAAAATAATTCCAAAAAGATTAAAATTTTTAATTAATTTAGTTCAATTATATTTGCAAATGTTAAGTGTAAAAATAGATATAAACAGATATATGCATATTTGTCCATTATATATATATGTATAATGGATAAACAAAAAATATAGTTTCTATTTATATATATATATATATGTTGATATAATTAAATATTTTAAATTTTAAAATTGAATGAATATCTAATATAGAAATTATCTTCATATGGTTAACATATGGATCGAAGAAGATCGGAATTTTAGTAATCGGAGATGATAGCACAAGCATTTGATATAATCATTTCATTTTTGGTACAGATGTGTTCGCAATTTTGACATGAACAAATGGTAGTTGTGCAAAGAGGAAAATGAGTAAGTAATGTTGAAGAATTTGAATAAAAGTGCAGCTGCATGAACAGCTGCTGCATGCATTCATAAATTGATAAACTAAAACACACACAGCACGCGTGCATGCACATGCACATTGTATGCCGAAATATTTTCTTTCATTGTTTCAGTAAGCTTACTTTATTGTTTGCTCAAACAATTATTTTCAATATTTCATTATCTCATATCAATTTTGATATACTGATAATACAATGAATATAGTAAGAGAATAATTAGAAAAAGGGATAGAGAAGAAATTCAATTTTTTCAGAAAAAAAAAAGCAAAAAAAAAAAAAAAACAAAAACAAAAAGCAAAAATAAAGAACAAAAGGAAAGAAAACAAAAAAATTATCGAAAATAATATTCAGTAATATTTTTTAAAAAAGGAAAAGAAAAAATGCCATGTCTATCATTTTAAATTTAATAATTGTTTGAAAGAAAAAGAAAAAGTAAAAAGTAGTATTTGAAATATTTTTAAAATGAATAAATAGTTATTTCGGAAGAAATAATCTTTTAAATTAATTGATAAAAGTTTCAAACAGATTGACCAAAATTGTTGAATGATAATTGATGCTTACATATTTAGAAAAGAATCAATTGGAATAAAATGAAATATGCATTAAAATGAAAGATAAAAGTCTGATAAATTTATAATAGAACAATTTGTATTTTATGATCGAAATGACCTTGCAAAGATGAAAGTCATTCTCGCGCAGTTAAATCAACCTTATCCATTTTACCTCTCCTTTTTTTTTTTGTTACTTCTTGTCACCTGTCTCCATCCGTCCACTTTTCCTTTCTTCTTTCAGCATCTTTTTCTCGTTTCAAATATCAATAAATAGATAGATGGATTGATGGATCGATATATTTATCTATTTGCAAACAAGCGTTACATTTTTCAAATAATCATTTTACCATTTCCTATTCTACCGAAACATTTTGTTTACTATTCCCATTAACTATCAAAATGTCTAAAAATTTAAATGGTTTCTGCTGACCTTCATAAGGTTGGAAAAGTTTTAAGTAGTTAAAAATTTGCAAGAAAAAAAATTTGCGAAGTTTTCAAAGCAAAGTAGTATATATTTTCGATATCATTTCTAATGATAATATACAATAATTTACAATAATTGACAAAAAATGGTGATAATAATGATCAAACATTCATATAAATAAGAGAAAACAGAATACTTATCACAAATAACAGCTTAAGATAAAAGATATATCAAGTTAATGAAAACATGGATAATAGAATTATTTACAATATCGATATATTTGAATTATTTCAACTGTGATAACTGAAATCATTTTTGTCACTTTTTATTATTATTAATATTCATTATTATTATTATTATTATTATTATTATTATTATTATTATTATTATTATTATTATTATTATTATTATTATTATTATTATTATTAT
>JAOVVO010000579.1:0-52847 GCA_028564675.1 Onchocerca lupi
TGGATGAAAGAACTTAATCAATCAAACGAGGAAATCATTGAAATAATTGAAAATTTTTTTTTTTTTTTTAAATGCAGACTTGATATTTTCTTTTTTAATGTTTCCTATTTTAAAGTTTAAAATTAGTTCTTCTTGTTTTAAAGTTTAAAATTAGTGCAAAAATTTTTGTTGAAATGGTTTCTCAATATTTGTTCATTTGACTGTTTCTTTTTTAAAATTATTGACAATAAATCGCATTTTTGTAATTTAAAAACGAATTAAGGCCTATTTAAACGATCATTTTTTTTTTTTTTACAATTATTAGCCATAAATGAGATCTTGTCATTCAGAAATGATTTGATTTTTAATATCATGTACACTCACTGATTAAATTATATTTTGAATTTTTTTTCTCTTTGAATTTAAAAATTCATATTTCTCTTAAAAGAATTTGAATTTTACATTTTCAGAAATGTGATATTTTCAAAGACAAAATTAGGCTAAAAGTTTAAATCACTTTTTTCTCAAATGAATGGATAATCCTTTCAGTCTACAAAGTTGACACTTTAGGTTAGATATATTTTATTGACTTAAATGACGATTTGCTTCATTTAGACTTCATTTAGATTTTATGACTTAAATGACGGTTTTGCTTCAAATCGTAATTCCCGAATTATTTTCAAATAAATTTTCGATGGAAAGAATAATAAATCTTTTATCGATTCGAAAGTTTCAGAATTTTCTTACAATTTTTTACACTTCTTACTGTAATATCATATCATATCATATTACATCAATCGATCATATGATTAAAATGATAAAGCAATATATATTATATATATATAGCTATAATTGAAGCTTTTATCAGTATCAACTCCTCTGCTATGAACTTTGAACTTTTGCAACTATATCAATTGGTTATGGCGTAAAAGTTTCGAATTGAACTTTTGCGCTAACTTAATCATACTTAATTATAATTAAATTAATTTAATTTAAGAGAGTATAATTACTGTTATTAAAGAGGTATATCTAAATTAATAGGTTGGAGAAGTTTGAAGCATCATTACCTGTACAGGTAATCGATATATATAATAGTTTGATATTTTACATTAGCAACTTTTATGTGTTATCAGTATAATTTAGACGTAAAAGTTTGCCCGAAACTTTTACATTAGTAATTGCTTCTGTGCGTAATTAATTAACTTAGCGCAGAAATTCACTCAAAACTGTTATATTAGCAATTTCTACGCATAATTAATTAACATAGCGCAAAAGTTCAAAGTTAATAGGCAATAATTTTTTGCAAAGAGCGGTATTGATAAAAGCATTAAATAGTGATTTTTATTATATTTTGCGTTATCATTTTAATCATTTGTACGACTGATATGATAATATAAAAGAATTGTAACGAGTAATTGTGAGAAAATAATTTCAAATTCAATTTTTAATATAATTTGATTAATTATTACGATATATTCATTTTCATTTTACAGAATTTTTACGAAGAAATTATCAAATCAGTTCTTTCCCCAAAAAAATTACCAAAACAAATCTTTCATCCAATTGTTGAAAGAAGTTAAATTAATTATTTCAATCCAATTGGGAATAGATGATTGGAATTCATTTGTTTCTTTGGCTTTTAAAACGATAAATTTTCCATCTCATACGAAATAAATTTGTTCAATTAAAAACTTAAACAAATTTTAATTCAAAATAGCAAGTAAAAGGTAATATTAAATTTCCATCCAATAATATTAAAGATTCATTTTAGGCCAAAAAAGAGCTTTTTTTTATTATTTAACCTAAATTGCGGATTTTTTTTTTTTTACAACTTAAGTACTTTTTTTTCAAAATTACTCTGCTCCTACTAATTAATAATTTTAAGCCTAAAATTCCGATCAGAGATATCAAAGGTTCATTTCTGGCCTGGAAACATTGTTTTATCTAAATTGCAAATTTTTTTTGATAACTAGCAAATGATTTTTACCTAAATTTATCTGGATTTTTTTATTATTTTGCATTCTGATTTTTTCTTAGCATTATATTTTTTCTGGAATTATTCTATCTCATGCACTGATAACTTTGAACCTGAAATTCTTATCAGACAATATTGAAGGTCTCCTTCTAATCTGAAAATATTATTTTATCTAAGTTGCGAATTTTTTCGTAATAAATGACAGAATAATTATTTCTTTTTTTTTTAGAAATTAAAAGAAAAAAGTAAGAAAAAATTAGAACTCAAAAATAATTTTGAGAAAAATGACAAAATTTAAAAAAAAAAAAAAAAAAAAAAAAAAACAAAAAAAAAAACCCACGACAGCAAAATTCAAATAAAATAATAAAATTTAGAAAAAATAAGAAAACTTTTTATTATTTCTTCTCATACATTGACAACTTTTTTTGAAGCAATATTTCATTTTTTTTTTTTTTTTTTTTTGTTTTTGATATTTCTAAAAATATTATTTTTTACAATTTTTGGAAAAATAAGTAATCCCTAGTGGTTGTGATTCAATTTCACTCGTGATTACTTAGATTCTGGCGAGGAATTTTTGGCAAAATTTATGTAGAAGATTCGAAGGATTGCATTGAGTGGTAAATTGTGATTGTTGTCAATATTTGTTGATGTTTAGATTTGCTTAGCTCAAATCTCTTGGCCTTAGGCCTAAGTCTAGTCCATTAGGATTGTGGTGCGCTAATTTAGGTTGTTGACGAGAAAAGACAAATTTTACTTCTTTTACTACTAGTACTACTCTTTCCTATTCATTTCTAAATTTCTAGATTTAACAACAGAAGGCGAAAAGATTAATTAACTTTAACTTCGAAAGGATTGAATTGAATCTGTTCGATTTATGTAAGCTTTCAATTTCATGCTTCATTTGTTTCTCAAAAACTTTTACTCACCACAATTGGACTAATTAATTTATTCTTTTGCAACAAAGACTAATAAATCAATGGTGATATTAAATATGAGTCATATTTTCATTTTATTTCAATTTCTAAATTTCTGATTTTTCATTCAAATTTTTTTGGTTTTTTTCTTTAGATATTATATTTTTTCTCTAATTATTAGCCAGATTTTTAAATTGAACATTACTTACATAAATTTTCCATGATACATTCCAAATATGTTGAAATCTTCTAGCAATATTAAGAAAAAAATTATTCAAAAATCAAAAATTTCTTACAAACAAAATTCAATAATAAATAATGACGAATTTTTATCATATAAAAATAAAATAAAAAATGATTGGATTGATTGTAGAAAATGAAATATGAATGAAAATATTTAATAATTTTTGTTGAAAACAATTAGGATGACCAGGTTTATTATGGAAATTTCAACTTAACAAGAATTAATTAATTAATTATCGAAAGTTTTTATGAGCAGATGTGTAAGATTTCTACAATCAAAAAAAAAAAAAAAAAAGAATGGAATCTAAAATTTTTTGTTTTGATTTCATGCAAATAAATCATCTTTTTGCACTCTATTATATGTTAAAATCAATTTAAAATAACTCAAAATCTTTTTGAATGGAAGCTTGGAAATGATATATCGGAAATGGAGTATCAGTTAATCGGATGTAGCAAATTTTTTAATATAAATTATGAGACAACGGTTATTGCTATTGCTACCATATTGTAGTTTTTAAAAATTTTTCAGAATTTCTTTTCTGTTCAAAAAAATTTTTTTTAAAATTCAGATTAAAATAATTCCATTTAAAAATTTCCTAAATTCAAATTGAAATAGTCTTGCTCAGGAAATCTTTTTATTTCCTAAAATTCTAATCAGTATAATTTCGTTCGAAAAATTTTCCCCTAAAATTTCAGTTGAAATAGAATTATCATATTTAATTTTAAGAAAAAAAATTTTTGTTCTCTAAAATTTAAATTGAAATAATTCTTAAAAATTTAGATATTGCAAGAAGTCGTAGTAAAGAAGTTGAGTCTTTTCTTAAAAAGAATTGAATTTTCATATTGTAAAATAAAACTTGAAATTTTTAGATTAATACTATTGTTCTAAATTTGTTTATTTCGTTGTTTTTATTTGAATCAACAAATTAGTTTCTCCTTTTGCATAATATTTAAATCACAATTCGTATGAATGTGTCATTCAGAAATTGAAACATTTTTCAAGTTTGCATAATGAAAAAATCTTTTTGAAAACTTATCAGTAATAATCATTCGTATAAAACGAACATTGATAAGATATCAAAAGAAGAACTTACAACATCAAAGATTGCAATTACAAAAATTTTAAAAAATTTTTTTAAAATGAAACATTTTTTGTTTGTCTTCGATGTTATATTTTCGTTTTGCAAAAATTAAGCAATTTTAAATTACAAATAATTTTATTCAATCTAATAATTTCAATATTTTTTTTTTCGTGCATTTAAAAAATTAAAACAAAAAAAATGCTCGAAATGATACGGCGGGGAAAAAAATGGCGGAAAAAAAATGAATTTTTTTTTCTTTATTTATATTTTTTTTTATCACCTTTTTATCATCAATTTATCACTTCTTTCTTTACTTCTTTGCTTTTTTTTCTTTAAAGGATCACATTGATTAGTTGATTTCTCAAGAATGAGATGATATTTACGATTGATTCGCTATCTCCTTGTTCCTCTTCCAAATTTATGTTTATCACAAATCTGGTTTCGCAGTTTATCTGGAAATTATCTCTAAATGCTGATAATGTATGTTAATGCCAATTATATCATCCGATTTAAGATGATATCCTTTGGGATGATGATCTGTTCGTATCATTTATTTCTCATAAATACACATACGCTCATATGTATACGTACACTTCACGTATACACGTCCACTATACGCATGTCACACACACAAAATTTTGTAATTTTTCGCAATTTATTTACTTTTTCATTGTTTTTGTTTACTTTTTTTTTTTGGAAAAGAAAAAAAAAACGAAAAATACAGGTAAACATTATGACAGATGAAAATAATAAAAGTTAAACAATAACCAGGTCATGGTAAACAATAACTAGGTCAAGATAAACAATAAATGGATCAATAAATAGGTCAAGCTATATATGTTGATTGAGAAATAATTTGCTCCAAGTAGTCGTCATTTAAGCCAGCTGATGCGGAAATATTCTGTTTATACTTGATATGTCACATCAAATCATAAATAATTTGAGTGATTGCGTAGATTTTGGAAGGAAGCAAGAAAGATTGAAGTGAAACATCAAAACGAGACGGATCAATATTTGCTTGTTAGTAATTAAAATTGAAATTGTCAAAATTTTTTCGAAATTATGCAAATTTTGTTTCAAATTTTTGTAAAATATGTCAAAATAATATATTTTCGAAAAAAAAATAATTTTTTGTTTTCGTTTTTTTTTTTTTTTTTTAAATTTTGAATGAATTCGACATTTTTCCTATTTTATTAAAGAAAGTTGCATTTTTGGAAAAAAAAAAAGTATATTTTTTTGTATTTTTGGAAAACGATAAATCCATTTGTTTTAATTTATTCAAGAAAAATTTGCATAATTTCATGAAGGAAATTTTTTTGTATTTTTGGAAAGAAAATTTTTTTTTCTTTGCATTTTTGGAAAAAAAATTACGTTACTTTTAATTTATTCATGAAAATTTGCAACAAAATTTGCATATTTCATTGATGAAATGCTGACAATACCAGAAGAAATACAAATTTCAATTTCATTTCCTTTTTTTTTCGCAAAAATTATTTTTGCAGCAAACTTTTCATAAAACTTTTCAATCCATCTATCATTTTCTTCCTTGTCATTTTTGTTATTCGTCGATTCATTTCCATCTTTCGTTTTCAATTCACTCCTAATTTGGCAATATTTTTCAGTTCTTTGCAATTTATTTTCCCGAAAAATTCCGGTAATTCCGGAAATCTACGCAACCATATCCGGTGCGTTTAGCATTGCAAAAACTTTTGCTGATTGCCAATTAATATGATGATTTCATTTCAAAAAATGAAATTTTCTATTTCTTATTTCTCAATTTTTTTCTTTTTTTTTTTTTTTTGTAAAGATCTTTCGAAATTAAAAATTTAACGAAATAAGAGATTATT
Organism: Onchocerca lupi; assembly: GCA_028564675.1. Taxonomy (NCBI): domain Eukaryota; kingdom Metazoa; phylum Nematoda; class Chromadorea; order Rhabditida; family Onchocercidae; genus Onchocerca; species Onchocerca lupi. The sequence continues at coordinate 6,041 of JAOVVO010000579.1, forward strand.
CGTTCGCTTTCTCTTCTTCAATCAGGTATCTTTTCGCTTTTCCTTATTTACCTTTTATTCTTACTTTAAATTGCTATTTCAATCCGAAAGATTCATGATTTTTTCTCCAATAAAAAGATTTTTTTAAAAAAATCGAATGAAAAAAGAAATGAAGAAGATCGGGGTCAGCGAGGTCACCGGTGTCAACAATATAGTAGAAGTGTCAATTTTTAAAAAAAATTGAAACTTTTTTTTTTTCCTTATGTTTGAAGATATAAAGTTGAATTTTAGAAATTGAATTTAAAAAATCTTTTTTGAATTTATTTTATTTTTCTTTTCGCGAATCATCGGTACAAGAGAGTATCATTGATTGAAGTGCAATATAAAAAATTTTATACGATTTTCATGCAAATATTGCATGAGATATTTTTTTAATCGGAAATTTCAATAAATTTTGACAATTTGAGTTATTCTCAAATGCCAAATGATGGTGGGTTGTCCGGATGAGAATTGAAAAGATTGCGATGGACAGGTTAATTGAGCTGATTATAAATTCTTTCTTACCTGTTCTTTCCTTCTACCTTTCGTCTTCCTAACATTCAAATCTTTTGTGAATTATTTGTAGTCATTTGAGCATTAATGCTGAATTATTGATGAATTTTGAATTCACCTTGACTATTATTATTTCCTTTCAATAATTCCTTCAATTATCTGTTTACTTAACTTCATCATTACTTTCAAAAATGATCATAATTTTCGAATTTCTTGAATACTTCAAATTATTCCAAATTTACTAATGAAAATGATTAATTTAATTATGATTTATTTAATTAAGCTAAGCCAAAAAGTTCAACTTGTAATGCTGTATTCGGAATTGAAATAGATCAATGCTAATTATTCATTATTAATTAATCGAAGCCAAGAACTCAAATTTGTAATGTTTTAGTTCAGAATTCACCTGTCTGCTTATTTTACTACATCTTTAATTTCCACTATGCTTCTAAATTATCATAAATTTCGAGCTCCAAGATTATAATTAGTTCCAATGGTACTATGAAAAAGGCCGGTTTAATTATGATTTATTAATTAAGTTCAATTTATAATGCTTTGATCCAGAAGTTGTGATAATTTGAAAATTTCGCCGATTAAGTTCGTTTACTAAATTTGATCAATTCTTTAAGTTTAGTCAGTTAAATTCGATCATTCCATTTGTTAAATTTATTTGTTACTTTATTAATTAATTTGTTAATTATCAAGTTTGATCAATTTAGATCAATTAATTCGATCGATTTATTTGTTAAGTTTGATCATTTTGATTCATTAAGTTCAATCATTTCATCGACTCTTGTCGATTAAGCGTATTTGATATATAAGTAAAATATATAGTATCCTTAGAAATTCCTTCATTTAAATCAAAAATATATTATTATCTTTTGATAATTAAATTTTAATTAATTTTAGTTTAATTAATGATTATAATATGCATTGGTCTTTTTCACAATAAGATTCAAATAATTTATAGTCAATGGATAGTTCATTTTCGTATTGATATTTGAACAATATTTTCATAGTAATATCTGAGATAATCAACGTTCATTTTATTCTTAATAAAATTAACTTAAAATTTTCTCAAATTTGCTACTTCTCAAAATTCAAAAAAAAAAAAAAAAAAAACAATATTATCAGCAAATTTGTGATTGAATATCTTTTAAGTTTATTTCAATTCAAAAATTTGTCAACTTGTTTGCATATTTTTTTTTTTTGTCTAAAAAAGATTTTATTATGTCGTACAAAAAATTTGTTTTGTTTTTGAAATTGAAATATGAAATTTCAAATTTCATCAATGCTTCAATTTTTAAACAACATTCCTTCAAAAATTTTTGGAGCTATTTAAAGCGAGCATATATATTGCAGAAACGATTCCTGCAAGTTTTTTTTTTTTTTTTTTTTTTTTTTTTTTTTTTTGAGAACTTAGTCGTTTATTTTTTATTTTTGATTAAATCACAATAATTTCTTTCTTTTTTTTTTTTTCAACCGTATAAAATAATGAAAGAAAAAGATGGAAGAGAAAAGTAAGTTTAAAAATTTTTAATTTTGGAATTCGCGTAAATTTTTTGTTTATATTTTAATTTCACCGAAAAGGTTTATTTCTTTTTTTTTTTTTTGCCCTCAAAAAAAATGAAAATTGTTGCCCAATTGATAGCAAACTTTTCTTTCTTTCAATTTTTCATTCTTTTACCAATTGCACAAAAGTTTGAAGTTTGTGTTATCATCATCTTTTCTAACTTTTCAATTCTTGCTTTCTTCTCGTTTATTTGAAAATTTTATGTTCAATTTTTTTTTTTTTTTTTTTTTGTTATTTCGAGAAAGAAATGAGAAATCGATTAAAATAATCGTTTAATTTCAATTAAAATTTTCTTAATTGATTTGTTTAGATCATTTTTACTTTTTTTATTTCTTGCTAAAATTTTTATCTTTCAGTTTTTTATTCCAAGAACGAAATAAAAAAACTTGCTTAAAATCATTTAATTTTAATTAAAAGTTGGGAAAATTTTTTGATTTTGCAATAAATGAAATTTGTTTAGATTTACAAATTGTTATTGGAAATTTTTTTTTTAAATTTATTCATGTTAAATTTATAGAATTATAGTTTTTTTCTTCTTTTATTAAAACTTTTATCTTTAAATTTCTTATTCCATGAAAGAAATAAAAAATCGATTAAAATAATTATTTAATTTCAATTAAAAGCTGGAGTTTTTTTTTTTTTTTTTTTTTTGTTTCTAGAATAAGTGGATTTATTTAGATAAATTGAATTTACATGAATTTTTTTTCTTCTTATTCTTTCTTCAAAATTTATTCATGTTGAAATTATAGAAACAATCCGTATCGTTCATTTATTATTTGAATAATTGAAAGAAATTTCGAAATAATTTTTGTAAAATTTTTGCTAAAAATTATCAAACACAACCAAAGCCAATTTCAATCGAAATTCTCAATCATTCATTTCTTCAATATAAAACTATTCTCAAGAGAACTATTTGCGTCATTTTATTTTAGTTTTGGTTATTCAAAAAAAAAAAATTTCGATTTGTTCGAAATTGTAATTTTTATAAAAATAAATAAAAAATTCCATATGTATATAAGAATCCTGATTATTTTATATCTTTTTATTACAGTTAATTTCATTCGTTTATTTAAATTCTCCACAAAAATTAAATTTCTTTTTAATGTTAATAAAATTTTGCATGATTCATCATTTATCATTAACTATTAATTCTTTTGAAATTTAAAATTCTAAAAATGAGGATTTTTCGCTTGGCGGAATTCTCTTCTAATATTTAACATCGATTCATTAAAATATCATTGATACTATTCATTTTTAGAATAATTAATTAGAAAAATAGATTAAAATGATTGATTGAGATTTGTTTGATTTTTAAAACTCATGACAAAATAATTTTCATAGAAATCTAAATATTTTTTAAAAGAAAAAATCAAAACTTCGGAATGATGACTTTTTTTTTTTTCGATTAATCTAAAAAAAATCAAAAAATTGGAACAATTTTTTCCGTTTTTTTTCTTTTTTTTCAGATTTTTGAAAGTAATTTTTTTTTAAATTTGCTTTTGCAGACGTGTCTTGTCATCGGACGAATTACATGATAAAAGTTGTAGAGATTTATCACCACCGTTATCTGCCAAATCAACATCTTCCACATTTTATCCTGCTAATAATAACGCTTCAACAAGCGTTCAAGTATCAGCAACCACGCATCGAATCCAGCGTTTCATCAGTTTTTTTTCTTCCAGTGATAGCCAGGTATTCTTTGAACTTATACTTACGTGATACGTGATACTAGAATTGAATTTTGTGGTACGTTATATCAAGTATAGGTATTATTTGAACGTACGCGTACGTGGTACATATTATATTAGATAATTTATTATTTAGCTCTCTGCATTGTATATCAATTACGTCAAATATAAAATGGAAATATTTTTGCGTAACAGTTGCAAAATAAAAATACTTTTTGCGTAGCAGAGGTAAAATGAGAATAATTTTGCACGTGAAAATACTTTTACGTAATATACGCAAAATGAAAATATTTTTGCACAACATAACGTAAAATGCGAATACTTTTGTACGTTGCAAATAATTTTAGATTGCAAAATACTTTTACGTAGCAGACGTAAAATGAAAACATTTTTACACGTGCAAAATACTTTCACGTAGCTGCGTGAAATAATATTTTTGCTCAACATATGATTCACTATCATTTAAAATAATGATTTCATCGATGAAAATTTGGTAGTTTTTATGAATACTAGTCTGAATAATTGTCAACATTATCAGGATGTATCATTAGGATTATATTTTTTTTTATCAAAATTAATTGTACTATAAAGTTTATTAATATATCAATAAGAGCATTTATCATCAGGATTAAATTTTGCAGCAATTAATTAATACTATTATAAATTTAATTAATATATTTGAGTACTATAAGTAAATGAATAATTTGCATAATTTATTTTTCATATTTATTCTCTTGTATTAATATTTAAAAAAGAAAAAAATTTGGTGCCATACGATATTTTTCGATATTTTTCAATCTTCAGATTCTAAAAAAAAAAAAATTTTTTTTGATAAAGACTGGACAAAATAGATAGATGATGATATAACATATGATTTCGTTCTAAAAACGAAATAAATTTTTTGATCAATTTCTATGTTTATTCCTTTTTTTTTTTTTTCTTTTTTTTTTCAAATAAATTGTTAACAATTGTGTACATCAATTTATGTTTCAGTCATTATTTCAAACTAAAAATTCTTGCTTTTTTTTTTTTTTTATTATGATTGATAAAGTAATAAATCAATAATCATTTTCTTTTTTTTTTATATTATCAGATAATATGGTAAGGATTTGTTGTAAATTTAATTTTTTTTTTTTTTTTTTGTTTTTGAGATTTTTATTATAATCAATGAATGAAAATGAAAAATATTTTAAAAGATAATTTATTTGAAAATGTTTTTTTAGACGAAACATTGGGAAGCAACGATTCCATCATCATCGGCTAATAATGTACGATTTCCATCGCGACGTCGTCTGAAACGATCAACGACCGCAACGACAACACCGATCAGTGCATCTTCATTATCAGCACCGATACGAGTGAATGATGTCCAGAAACAGGGCCAACTTATGCATCAAGTTTGTTTTTTAAGTTTAATTTTTGAAAAATTTGATTTTTCATCTTTAATTTTTTGCAATAATTTTACTTTTTATCCTTAATTTTTTTTAAAAATTCCATTTTTCTTTATTTCCAATTTTTCGAAAACTTTACTTCTTCTTTTCAATTTTTCAAAAAGTTGATTTTACATTTTCAACTTTACTAATTAATGTATTATTCAATTCTCTAACTTTCGTTTTTTCTTTTTTTTTTTTTAAATTATTCATTTTTTTGAATTCCATAAGGTTGTATTTCTTGAATGGATTATATAAAGCAAAGTTAGTTATACAAATGTGTAAAAATTTGCTTCTTTTTTTTGAAAAGATATTTTAATTATTAATGAAGAAAGAAGAAAGTTTGAAATTTTTCAGGATGAAGGGAAAAATTGTTATTAAATTTCATTCTATTTTAGTAATTCTATATTCCGTCTTCTAATTAGTAGTTTTTTTTTTTTTTTTTTTTTTTTTGTTAATGAACTTTATTAACCTTAAATAAACTTCATTATAAATAAAAGCATAATTGGAGTCTCCAAATTCAGTTTTAAATTATTGATAAGTAAACGAAATAAATAATTTTGAAATATTTTGATTTTTTTTTTTTTTAAATTAATGTCAAAGTAAATGAATGTATTATTTTTATAGGAAATGGCTTTGGGAGAACCGTTAAAAAATGACCGACATAGATGGTCAGTTTATTGGGCAGTACTTTATGGTACCAAATTATATCTTTGCTCTCAATTAAGCTCACATATCAGCGATGAAACACATGAAAAAGTTTGATTTTTTTTTTTTTTTTTTGCAAAATTTTTCTCAACAAATATTCTTTTTCTCATCGATTAGTAGTATCAATTTAGTATTTTTCAATTTCAATTATTCGTTGCTCATTTCAAATTCATTAAAAACCGATTACTACGTATAATTTTGGACTAATTATTATTATTTGTTAAAAGTGCTGATATTTATCATTGTTAATCATCAATACTGAATAATAATTTTATTCCTTTTTGATAATCGTGATTTTAGACGATTTATCTGGGAGAAAAAGATATAAATTTATCATTAATGAATATTTTTGATCATTATTATCTTCATTTCTCCTATGAGTCGGGGAAAATTTATGAAAAAAAGATAAAAAAAAAAATTAACCAAGAAATTTAACTTTCGATTGAATGAACTTCGAATATTTGAGTGGAAATTTGGCTCTCGATCGAATAAATTTTGAATAGAAATTTAACTTCAAATCGGATAAATTTTAAAAAGGAATGGAAATTTAGTTTCTGACCAGATATACTTCAACTATCGATTGATAGAATATCGCAAGATATTGATTATTAAATATTTGAGGAAAAGGCTCGAAAAGCGGGAATATATCAGGAAAGATGAAAGGCGGGAGTTAGAAAAATGAAAAACTTCATCTTTTCAACTTGATTCTAATAAATAACTTGAAATATGGAATGTTTAATTGAAATAATAGAAATGAGAAAAAAAAAAGAATCAAATTCAAAGTATTACAAATGTGTCCATTGCACTTTGGCTTATATTTGAAAAGTTTTTTTTTTCTTTTTTTTTTCCTTTCTTAGATAATTATAGACTGAGCCTGATTGATCATTAACAAATGTTAATTAGTTGTCTATCTGATTGATATCTTCTAACAACATAACAAATTATGGAGATAGAGAATATATTTTAAAAAAAAAAAAAAATGTGTCTGTCTAGTTGAGTTTTTCTTTTTTTTTTTTTGATCCCACAAATTTTTGCAGCATAATTCTAGATCCGATATTTTGTGAATTGATAATAAGTTTTCGTTTGACCTGAAAAAAAAAAAAAAACAATCAGATCAAGTAATCATTTTTGCTATTCTGTAACAAATTTTATATTAGCATATTTACAAAAATGAAATATTTTTGAATAATTTTTTCAATTATCTATTAAAAGTATTTAATGGAAATTTATTTTAAGTTTTTAAAATTTATCAAGAATTTTATTTTCGACCTAATTTTAGGTTTAAAGCATTATAAATACTATAGATTGCTTCGATTGCTTAAATTTAATTAAATTTGCTTTTTCTATTAATTAGGTTTTTCCTGCAACATCTATTTATAGTAACAGATATGAAATCTGTTGAATACAAATTAATGTGAATGTAATCATGAAAAGACTGCATTAATTTTAAATTCATTTCAATTTTCTCTAATTTGTCAATTAATTTTGGATCATCAGTGGAAAAAATAGAATTAATTTTAAATTCCATTTCCGTTATGTCTGATTATGAATTAGTTCTGATTTATATTAAGTAAAATACAAGTTTAAATGATATTTAATTACGACATCGAATTTTTTTTTTTTTTTTTTTGGTTAATAATCGCAACTGTTAAGCTTTTATATATATTTAATGATTATGGTTTTTTTTTAATTTAATTCATTCCCTATTAATGCAGATTGGAAAAAGAAATTTAAATTAGAAAACTCATTAAAAGAAATTAAGCTTAATTGAAGATGATAAGCGTACGAAGAATTTGTTCTTTTATATAAATTTATTTAAGTTAGAAATTAATTCTGTCTTTTTTTTTCATTTTTTAATTAATTTTAGCATTTTTTTTTCTAATGATGAAGTTATCTTTTCCATGATATGATTATATTTTTTTTTTTTTTTTTTGTGACTCACATAATTCTTTTTATCGCTATTTTTCATCAATTTTTTTTTTTTTTTTTTAAATTACTACTCATTAATAGATATATATTCATATAATTTTGCTAAGATGATATAAGCTTGAATTTTGAATTTTTGAACTTTTATGGTGTAGAATTCTTAAATCTAAGGAAAATGAATAGTGATAAGGATGGATTGAACGATCAATTCTAAAACGATTAAATAATGTTAATTTTGATGGTTTATGTTAAAATGCAATGATATATATTGATAAGAAATTGAATGATTAATTCTAGTAGAAATTGAATAATTTCAATAGAAATTGAATGGTTAATTGCAAAAGAAATTAAATAGTGATAATTTTGATGATTTGTGTTAAATGATATTGATTATTACAGTTATTGAACATTCCATCGGATGCTCGTGAAATTGATCTGAAATCAGCTATCGTCGATATAGCATATGAATATTGGCGTCCAAAAGATAATAAAAAAGCATATGTATTTCGTGTGATAACACAACAGCAAACCGAACATCATTTCCAGACTTATTGGTGAGATTTTGAAAAGAAAAAAATTGAAGAAATTTGACGAAATTTTAATTCGAAATTAATAACTTGAAAAACTACTGTCGCAAGTATCAGATTCACAATCTATTTCTGTAAGATATGATCATATCACAGCTGATGTGATAATCTCAAAATAATGAGCTATGAATTTATATCCTAAAATTACTCTTCAATTAATGATTGATGTTCAATTTTTTTTTTCAATTTTTATTTAGCGGACAATTTTTTTTAACAGTTTTTTAAATATTTCTTTTAATATTCAATAATTAGCAAAAAATTAACTTTTATATTTAATTATTATCGATTTTACAAAAAAAAAAAAAAAAAGAAAAAGAGAAAAACGAATCGATATTAGGATAAAAATGAGTTAAAAGATGGTATTTTTATGAATCAGAAAGAATTTTTTTTCATGATATTTTTATGTTCTCTTTAATGAGCTTAACTCTAGGAAGGTTTTTAAGTCATTTTGAAGATTTTATTGATTTTTTACTTTTGAAAAGAGAGAAAGATGGAAAAGGGATAAGAAGCGTTCAGAATTCTAGAAAGTTTATATTAACTTCGAAAAAAGTTTGGCCATTGCTAAAATTAATATTAACTTCGAAAAAAAAAAAAAAAAGAAATTGGCATTGCCAAAATTTAAAAATCAATTTCAGAAGAAATTTTTGATCATTGACAAAATTTTTGTCAATTTTAGAAAATATTTGGCTATTATCAACTTTTTGATTAAAAAAAGTTTTGATATGCTATTGATATTATCAGAATATATATTTGCAGTGAAGATGATATGTTAAAATGGATTGAAATTATTCGGACCATATCGTCAAATTTGATAAACTCTCAGAGTGATCATGGTATCACTTCTTCCGGTATTACAAGTAATGTTGTAGTATCCGGTAATATTGCAACAAGTTGGCCGAATACAATGAAATTAAAATCCGATGATTCGGTTAGTCTTTTTTTCTTTTTTTTTAAATATATTTAAATTTATTTTCAAATTCAAGGATCAAAAAAAATATTCATAAATTTTTTTCAATTCTTTCGTTTTGAATTCTTTTTTTTTTTTTTTTTTTTTTAAAAACTTATTTTTGAAATTTTTTAGAAAGATTCATTACTTCTGGATTATTTCATTAATTTTTGTAAAAATTATTTTAAAAAAAATTCTTTTTTTTCTTTTTGTTGTTTATAATGACGCATTTTAAAATTTTTATATTGTGACAGAATAGTTTATATTGGGACATGTTTGTTTAAATTTTTTTTTTTTTTTTTTTTTTTTTTAGTTTTTTTTTTTTTTTTTTTTTTTTTTTAGATGTCTTTTTGGTGTAATTTGGAATATCCAATTTCTATCTCTCTCTCTCTTTTTTCTCCCTTTTTTCTAAATTCATTTAGATTTTATATTTCCTGATTAATGCAAATGATTGGTTTTTTGATAGGAAAGTTATTACAATGGATTGATTTTTTTCTTTTTATTTTTTTAAAATGTCTACGGATGCGATAGAGTCTGTCTTTTCATATAAATATCGATTTTTTTTTTTAATTTCTTTTTTCGTCATTTCTGTTTTTTTTTTTTTCTTTATTAATTTGCTTTTTTTTTGTCATTTCCATTTAAAAAAAAAAAAATACTTATTAGGCATTAGGCAATATTGTTAATTGATTCAATGCGTAGATGAAAAATTCTCGATTTTATTCTGATGTCATTTGAATAAGACGTCAATTCACGTCGAGAATAATTCAACTTTGCCAAGTTGCTTTTCTTCATCATATTTTAAAATACGCAAAAGTGCGTAGGAAAAAAAAAAGAATTTCAATTTTACTTTGACATCATTTGAATGATACGTTAATTCACGTCGAGAATAATTCAACTTTGCCAAATTTGAAAGAATTTTAAAAAACTCCACCAATTGCTGCTACTTAATATTAAATTCTCAAATATGCAAAAGACACATACATATGTTTTTATATTTTGCTTATAAATTATTCATTCTCACAAGACAAGCATTATAAATAAGATTCTTTGGCTCTAAATAATAGGCTTTATAATAATAGAGAAAGCTAATGGGATTTTGCTGAATTATTGCTGGATAAAATTTTTGGCATCAAAAAATTTTAGTCAAAAATTGACATGCTATCTATTTAATTAATATTTATATTATCAATAAATAATTGTAAACATTCTAGCAGTTACTTTTTTTTCTTAAATTCAAAAAAATCAATAAAATAGATTAAGACATTTTGAAGTAAAATTATCAAATTATTTCTCGACAATTGATATATATTTCGCGAAATAAATCTGTCATATTTCACCTAAATCATTCCAATCAAATAATGACATTTCGAGATTTTCTTTTGCTAACAATTATCCAATATAATATATCATCTTTTGTGAATGAAATTGCCCTCTTAGACCTTAGATTTTGATTTAATCAATAATTTTTATGTAACCAAAATAGATTTCTCGAATTCTTAATCATCATTCATCTTTTGATAATGAAATTATCTTCTTGAATTAACTAATTTTTTTAGTGTAATTTTGAATAATTTTCAATGCCGCTTAGAAATTTAATCCTAGAAATTTTAATCATTTTGATTCTTTAATCATATTAATCCATCTTAATGTAGATTTCTAGGATTAAAATGTAGTTTGAATGCAAAATAAAATCAGTTCTTCATTAAAAATGATTTTAGCTATTTGTTGCTAAAATTGGAGTGTAAAAAATTCTGAGAAAAAAAAATGATCTATTAATTAATTGAATTGTTTGATTAGCTGATAATCTAATTGATTAATTGATAAATTGATAAAATTGATATTAGTCATTAAATATGGCAAATTTTCATTGGCAAAAATGATTCACTAAACTAACTGAATAAAAAATTTTAGAATTGAATTGTTGAAAAAATTTTTGCTAGCAAAATGATTGACAATAAATGACTAACGAATTGACTATTGAATTATTGAAATACGTCATATAACAGATGATTTCAGTTATATTATCAATGCAAGACAAACAAAATTTTGCGAAAATTTCGTGATTTTTGCGTCAAACTGATTTATTGACGTAATCTTGTTAACTTTTTTTTTATTACTTTTTAAATTTTTCCACAATACTTTTTATCATCGGAAAGAAAGAGCAAAATTTTTTCCGGAAATATATATGAATAGAAAGGAAAATTGCATGAAAGAAATAATGCAAGAAAAGGCCAATAATACAAAATAGCCTATTTTTTTTTCTTTTTGATAGACTAATTGGATGTCCCAGAAAAAAAGTTTAATTGGTACTTAAAATTATCCTATCTCTTTTATCAAATATTATCATGCATGTTCGAATATACTTCTCTTATCAATGATAAATTAATCAGAATACTTATAATAATAAAGTGATAAATTGTTAGATAAAGACTTTTTAGACTTGGCTCATTTCGTTGCAATGAATCCTGATTTTCCATTTATCTAAGCTAACTAACTAGCCAAGGCAATATAGATTGAAAATACTATGCCTAAGAACGAACTACTAGTGTTCCTTTCAACTGATATTTCGCATTCTGTCATTCTGAAGAGAATAAGAGCAGATCTTTTGACAGGTAATTAGAGATAGGCCTGTTCATGACGAACTTATTTTCTCGGCCAAGTATCCTAGTTGTTGGTGTTACTGCTCAGGCTACTGCTGCTGCTGTTTTGGCCACTAAATGCATTATGTCTAGATAGCAGTAGTTGGCCTGTCATGCCTCATTGCCGTTCAATTCAATACATGTTAGTGGGATGTTGGCCATAAAAATCTAATCAGGCTCAATTTGTCCTCACTCTCATCTCATTTTGATATTCCTTCCATGTCATCCTCTTTTCATCTTTGAAATAATATAATATTTTTACTTTATGGTACCAACAACCTATTTCAATAGGCGAACAAATCAGTCTGATCCTTTGATGGAGTAAAATTTAAAGAATCAATAAAAATTGAAATTTTCTAGGATTGCTTTAGGGTAGATCAAAATAATCTCATCCTATTTTCACAGTTTTATTTTATTTTAATGGTATCTAATCGATCCAAATAGAATAAATGGGAAAAATCAGAAGAATTTTTTGAGAAGTAAAATTTGAAAATTCAACAAAGATTGAAATTTTTTAAAATTCCTTCAAGAAAGATCAAAAAAAGCGTTTTCAAATAATTATTCCAAGTAGTCTAGATAGCAATTTATAGCCTATAACTAAATGGCCTAGTTTTTATTTCTTGTTTGTTAGCTAGTGGGAAAGTGATTGCCATGTCTAGGATCAATTAATTAATAGTCTTAGCATATCATAATATTTTTGTTAATTATCACTTATCATCAGCAAAATATTCTTACATTTGCTTTAAAATATTGCAAAATTTTCTTTAATGATGGGTAGAGCATCGGGATAATCCGGGATATCCACCTTTTTCCTGGAGAGAAATTGTCATTGAGAATCGTTTCTATCAAAATTTGAAAATTAATCCTTGAAGTTTTTAAAGAACTTAACTTCACGTAATAATTTTGAAACTTGAAAATTTTACTGGATTAGTTTGTTTAGCCAAGTATCATAGAAATAATTAGTCAATCGATATTTGTTGATATAGAAATATTATTTTGTGTCTTAAAAATAAATAAATTTCATTCTTTTAATTTCTAAATTTCATTCTTTTTTTTTTTCTAAATTTCATTCTTTTAATTTCATTATTCGCTGTTCACATTTGGATTTTTTTTTTTTTCAATTTTTCGCGCCTTCTCATTTATCGTATTATTATTATTATTTTTTTCCATTATCTAACTAAGTTTTGCTTTTATTCAATTTGTAGTACTATAAAAAAAGTAATTATTTTTGTGAGATGAAGCAAATGAATAACACATAGATGGATATTGGTTCAGAATAAATTGTTTTTTTTTTTTTTCTATTTTTTGCTTTTTTAGAAATTTTTTCATGAAAATTTTTATGCCAGAAATGATGCAAAATTATTGAGTAATTTTTTTTTTTTTTTTCATTAAAATCTTATTCAGTAATGATTGATAGATTTAAATTTGGAATTTTTGCAATCAATCTATCTGAATTATGCTCAAAATTTTTCCATTTATTTCATTTCATAAATTCATTGTAATTCGTAATTTCTGTTTTTGCATGAAGTTTCTTATTCTTGCATAGATGTGGCAAAAATTTTAATTTAGTAAAATAAACAAATATTGTCAGATATTTTTCATAAACTTGAATGCTTTCATTTCGTACAATTTCAAATTTTGTAACTTATTGCGGCTACTTACTTCAATCTGATCGATAGTGTTCTGATTCTTTCATCTGATCTGATCAATAATATTATGATTTTTCCATTTGTTCAATTATTTCTTCCATGATCAATAATTATTATGATTTTGCCATCTGATCAATAATATTGTGGTAAATTTAATTCCATTTGATCGATCATTTTAAATTACAAATGGAAGGAAGACATTTCATTGTTGTTAACATCAGAAATGCCAGTTGAAATTAAAGATTATAGAATGAAAAAAAGTTTTTGTTGAATGTTTGTAAATGTATGGATATGGTAAATTAAATTCAACGAAAGAATTAAAATTAGTATGTGAATAAACATGGATGAATGCATTCAATACTGAATAATTTGAAATTTGTACAAATTTCATTTTCTGACTTTTCCTCTTTTTTTTTCGTTTTAAAATTTATAAAATATGATGAAATATTTTCCTTTTTTTTTTTTCCCTAAAACAATTGATTTTTGATGATAGAAAAATTGAAATTTCTTGATTTTCATGTATCTAAAAAATTAAAATTTCTTTTTAGCATGTATTTATCGCTCTATTTAAGAAAAAAATTTGTTTGTTTCAGATTGAATGATAATGATTGGACATGTAAATTTTTAATAATTTAAACAAAAGTTGCTAATTGCTTGCAATTTATCACAAAGCATTAGAAATTGCTGTAACTTGTATATGTAAATAATTGGCTTAAGTTAATTAAAATTTTCGATGTTTATTTCTTTTCGAACATTTTTTCCTTCATCTCTTTTCAGTAATAGTAAAAAAGGTTCTGAAAAAGAGTTTAAAAGGTTTGGTTAAAATTTTTATGCTGCATATAGAAAAAGTCACATAAAAGTATAATTTTTATCGAGTGTACCTTATGAAAGTTTGTCAATTTAAAATACTAAAGCCAAATCGGTTAGCCGAAGCCAAATCTAGGCTTTTTGCTTAGCAGTATTAAGGCAAATAAGGAACATATAAACAATATCCTGCAAGTTATCATAACTTTTTTTATCACTTTTATCCTTTTCGTTTCTTATTGTTGTTTTTTTTTTTTTTTTTTTTGCCAAACAATTCAATGTGATCAAAATTTTCCACAAACTTTTTTTGTTTACTTTTCAAAATTTTAAAGAAATAGACATATGTCACGCTAAAAAAAAAAAAAAAAAAAATGTCAATATTTCAACCTTCTAAAGTGACACACATATATATATATATATATATATGTTTGGGAAGTTTTTATTTTTTTTCATTTTCGTCCAGACAATTCAAATATAATCAAATTTTTTCATGAAAATTTTGTTTAATTTTCAAAAATTTTTATGAATCTCTTTTGATATTTTTATATTTATATCAAACTCAACTTGTTTGTAATGAAATTTAAAACCTGAAAAATAACGCTTCTTTTCATTTCCTGTTTTGAAATCATATTATTTTGCCATTTTCGCGAAAAATATAAAAATAGCCAAGTGCTCAAACTAAAACCTGTTTATTTTTATAATTCGCTTCTTTCTATTTTCATATTTAAATATTCATTGGGAAAAAAATAGTTGAACTTGATCATATCTGAAATCTTGAAAGTAATCAGATGGACGAAATTTAATTACTTTCACTGTTTCTATTTTTTTATAGTTTTATATATATTTTTACTTTTCCCATTTTTTTTTTTGTACAATCAAGATCTTTTTTCTCGTTATCTCCTTTTTTTTTTTTTCCTACCTTATCAAGAAAATCTGATTTTTTCGAAATTTTTTTTTATAAAGCTATCATAATAATGATAATGAAGATTTATTCATTTGTATTTATATCCTTTTCTTTTCTTTTATTTTCTCGAAAATTGCATTGATTTATTTATAGGGAATGATAGGGAATAAATTGTAGAAATGATAAGGATAATGGCTTTTATTTCATATATTTACTAGTAGTCTAATTTCAAAGAGATTGATTAAGAAACATGGCCCAAATGAATCTTCTTTCCTTTTAAGTTTTTTTTTAAGAGTAACAAAAATTTCAAACTTGAATTTCATTAAGTTCAAATTTGATATACATTTTATCATTCCATTTAATCCTATTCTTGAATTATATCAGTTTAATTATTTTCCATCCTTATTTCAATAAGCTTTCATATTTTTTGAAAAATTTAATTCTAATCTTTAAAGATTAACTGATTAATATATCAATAATTTTTCCTTTTTTTCTTTTGCTTACATTCATCATAGCTTTTCCCCAAATAATGTTTTTTTTTTTTTTTTTTTTTTTTTTTTTTCATTTTTGGCTCATTAGCATATCGAATAGACGAGAAATGTGTTTTTTATGGATGTGAAACTTGATGTTTGATTTGTATATTTTGAACAAAAATAAATAAGAAAGGTAAGCGAAAAAGAAATTTTTGCAACGATTATTTTCCAATTATTCCATTCATTTAAGTCATAAATGAATGAATGAATAAATTGAATAAAAGCCAAGATACAGGAACGTTGGCCTAGGCTTCATTAATTTTATTTTTGCTATTAAAAATAGGCTTCAATTTTTCATCAGCCATAGCTTGTGTTGGATTACTATTTCTTTTGCTGTTCATTTGCTGCAATCATCTCTTACTCTTCTTCTCACAGCAATTTATTTTAGTTTAATTTCATTGTCTAGGCTAAAAATGAAAATCAACATTTTAGTGTAATCTATAATGCAACTCCAACTTCTCAGCTCTATATTTTTGCAGATTTTCTTTCAACAACATTAGTTTTGTTGTCGATCGATCGATCGATCGATAAGCTGTAGCACTAATTAGAAATAGGAAGCTAACAAATGTTGATTAATTTTAGTCTTTTTCAATTCTATGTTATTTTGCTTGCAAATAAGTCTTGAATATATTTTTCTTTTATCGAATTAGTCTATTTGAATTAGCAATTTTTATTTTATCTATGATTTTGCTATTAATGCGATTCATTTAATCATTTTAACTTATCATTATTATTAATTCAAATTTTCTTTATATCGAAAATAAAAATATCTGTTTTAATAGATATTTTTATTTTATTATAATCGTGCTATTAATGCGATTCATTTAATCACTCTAATTTATCATTAATCACTTTATCTTAGTATTAATTGGAATATTTGTTGCTTAAAAATATAAAATATAAGTGCTATTTTTCGAAAATGAAAAAAATCACTTATAAATATATTCCTAAATGGATGTGTTCATATTTTGATTTATTCAAAAATTCTAGTGTTATTCAATATCCCTATCTATACTTTTTACTAACTAATTGTTTAAACATTTTTGTTGAAATTTTTTAATTTTTGTAAAATTTATTTGCTATCATGTCAAGATAGAAGCGTTTAAAATTTGCTAAAACAATAATTATGAAAATATTGTAATTTTAACATAAAATATGGCTGTTTCTGTTGAGCCATTCCTAATAATTGTATTTATTAAAGAAATTTCGGTAATAAATAGAGCACCCAAGTTGCACACCTAGAAACGAAATTATCAAAGTGAAAGCAATTTGTCCCCCTCTCCCCCTTCCCCGCTATGATAGGTAATTTTCTCCTTTATCTAGGTTAAAGACAAATTTTCAAGAAATTTTTAATTGATTTAGATATGAATGGAAAATAGGCGAATGAAGAGGATGATAGGAAGAGACGAATTTTTTTTGATGCGGATATTGCTATAAAATTTAAAATTCTCAGAAATGTAAGTATGTATGTTTGTATGCGTATGTCAGTGTGTGATTATTTGATCCGAGCAAATTTAGCTCGAAATTTTTAAAAAGAAATTGAAAAAAGGGTCGATCAATCATCCATCATTACTCTCTCAAATTCACTCTCCTATTCATCATTATTTAGAAGATTTCAACGCAATTTAAATTCAGAAAGGTAATTGCAATTTGCTTCATTTCTTTTCAAGTATATGATGACCTATGTTTACTTATGTATGTTTGTGTATATGTCGATTGAATAAAATTTCCAGGTTATCGTAATAATAATAATAATAATCATTCTCTAATGTATCTCTGCAATTATATGATTTTATTGTTCATGTTTACGATGATGATGATGTTGATGATAATGATAATGATGATAATGATGTTTGAACTATTACAATTATTATCTTTTAGATTAGTAATAATAATAGTCTCATATTGTTTGTTTATATCTTCATCGTCTATCTCTGATAATAAATGTACAATTATTGAAAATCAAGGACATTTTTTTGATAGGAAATGTAAAATTACTATCTAACATCCGTGGGGAGTACTTTCATTCATTTATTTATTCATTCATCATTGATTTTAAAATCTATTTATCTTCTATGCATTTCATTTCTCCCCTTTTTTTTTTTTCTCGTAAAAATAATAAATTGAAAATCGATTTTTACTTGGTGAAAGCTTTAAATTATAGAAAAAAAAAAATTGGTAGTAAAATTATTTTGAAGAATTAATAAATTAAGAATTAATTTTCAATTGCAAAAAATTTAAATTTTAAATGATAGAGAAAATTGGCAGGTAAGAAAAAAAATAGGTATATATATATATATATGGAAACATGGCCCATTTGAATGCAACGTTCTATCAAAATTTCAAATCAATCGGTGAAGAACATGAAACATCGTGTCACAAGTAACAACGGACATTTACATTTCTATTTATATAGATATGTATATATGTCGCTTGCATAAATGAGATTCGATCAATTCCTCAGAAATCACGTAGTTACGGATTTGATTCTCAGAAATCACGTAGTTACGGATTTGATTCTCAGAAATCACGTAGTTACGGATTTGATTCTCAGAAATCACGTAGTAACGGATTTGACGTGCGAGAAAGATGAGTAAAATTATGAAAATGAATTTATACATATGTATATATATACATACATATGTGTCATTTGCAAAAATGAGATGAAGAGAGCAGAATTGTTTGATTGATTGTTATTAGAAGTATTGTTATAAACTATCACCATAGGCATCATTCAGTGAATTTGTTTGCTTCTCTCTGACTTCATCACATTTCTCAATCAATTTTTTTTGATGATATTGTTAGTTGATTAAAAAAGCCATTCGGAATTACCTATTCAATATCATATCTTTTCTCTTTTGACACTATATTACTTTGCAAATTTCGCCTTTTTATTCATTCATTTGATGGCAATTTGAGATTTCAAACTTTGCAACAATTCAGTACTACGACGATAGCAATAATTATTAGAAACAATATTGCTCAATGATTTCTCCATTGTTTTGCATATTTCCTCTCATACTTGAGATATGAATTAGTTAGAATGATTAGAACTAATAATATTTGGTTATGGTAGTGAGAAATTTCTAAAGCAATTCATTTATTGTTAAGTTGTTGTAGTTGTTCAAAAATTATATTTTCAAAGAATGGACAAACAACTTTCATTGTTTCTTTCAATCTGATGAATTTTACATTCAATCTTTCTATTAACTGAGTTATTGGTTAGAATAAAATGGGATTTTTATGCTCTTTCAAGCTTATAAGATCTTAAATTTTGCCATTATTTTCAGCAAATCCACTGTTTTGAAAATTTGAAAGAATGAATAAAAATGTCGAATGTGCATGTTTGTGTTGAATTTTTATGCATAGTTAAGTGTTTGTATTACTTATGTTTATATATAGTTAAGTATATAAGAAAAATCCACAACATCTTTTTCTATAATCTGCAAAAGTTTACTAGGTAAAGAAGTTCTGATTTGGAATGAAACTTTTCATTAATCATTTCTTAAATTCTCTTTTTTGCTCATTCTTTTTGTTCTTAACTTTTTTCACTTTTTGCTAATAATTTGATTCAAAATTCAATTTGACTGTAATAAACAGGAATTTTTTTCTATTCTGAAAAGGATTCAGATTGCTAAGCTTTCTAGAACGGATGAAGATATGAGGATATCAAAGAAATTAGTACCATCATTATCTGTAGTTTTTTTTCTTTTTTTTTTTTTTTTTTTGCCGACAATCTGTGATAATTCATCTAATTTTAAATATGTTTAAGAATATAAATTACTCTATAAAAATTGAAAATTAAATTCAATTTCTTAATTAGATTAAATTTTTTCGATTTGCATGATTTCATTAATGAATATTTTTTCAGGAATTTTTGACCAAATTTCAACCAAATCAACATCGATCATTATCCACTTCTGCTCGAATTGATACGGATCGTGAATTTGAATCACATGAAATAGATGAAGGTTCATCTTCATTAAGCATTAATTCACGAAGTGACCTAACTCAGCGATCAAACAAACGTCTCCTAAGAAAGGTGGAACATTATAGTGCTGATAATTCTAGTTTTAACATTTCTGATCGAAGTACCGGTGATGCTACCAATAAATTAATCATGCAAAGGTATGCTATTTTCAAGATTGAAATCTTTTGAAAAGTTAAAAAAAAAAATATAATTATCTGGAGCAATTCATTTATCTCATCATTTTTATCATTTGTCTTCCCGATTATTTATTAATTTCATTTCCGATATGTCATCTCAAATATTTTATCTGAAAGAATGTTGAATTAATTTTAATATATTGTGAAATGTAAAGTAATGATTGAAAAAAAAAAACTCATCCCATTTTTGTATCAACCAGAATATGAAATATCGTTGCCTTTTTTACTTTTTTTTAGGTATAAAATCAAATCATCTCATTATCCATCGCCAGGTATAAATAAGCGACAACATTCTGCCGGTGTATCTGTAGATCATAGCATACAACCGGGAACTTCTGTTGATACCGAAACCGGTGTCAATGAAGGAGCAGTAATAAGTAGCGGTAAGAAATCAGTGATGCGAAATTACTGAATTTTTGTTTTTTGTTAGAATAAGAAATCTGAAATGGATGAAATTCCAACGGTTGTTTTAAGGAAAGAAAGAGTTTTGAAGGAAGATGATAGGAGAACAGGAAGAGTAGTTTTTATTTCAATTTTTTCCAACTATGATTATCTTCAAAATTTTATAGTTGATTGAAAAATGCTGCTTAGAGTATTATATTATTGGAAATATTTTTGCTTCTTTATTTCAATTATATTCATTTTACATATAAGCAAAATTTTTGCACAATTTTTTCAGGAATTGTTAAATCTGTTTGAATCTTTCATTTAGTTTCATTTTTAGATTTTTTTTCTTATATATTTTAATTTTTCTTTACTTCAGATGGTCAGGCTGCTAGTACATCAACATCAACACCGAAATCTATCCGTAAGTGGAAAAAAACGAAAACAGTAAAACAATCTTCATCATCTGGTCGATCTGATCAAACACCTATCCAGCATACATCTGCATTGGGCCAAAAAATCGTTGATTATCCAACAAAGGGTGATGGTGATGTAAGTTCTTTCTTGTTGTTTCACAAAATAATTTTAAGAAAATTTATCTTTCGTTTTTAGATTATGTAATTTAGACGAGTTTTTGATAAGCATCACGTTGTCCAAATGTTAGCTTAATTTTTTGTTTCAGTTATATCAGTCCATTTACAACTTATTCTGTTTTATGATTCACACGTTTAGAATTACTTAGGCAACGTTACGTGACGTGACAACTAGGAAAGAGGAAAATAAAAGAATAAGAACGAATGCGATACTTCAATGAAGAATATTTCAGTTTGAGAGTTGTTAATCCTTTGTTTAGATTTTGTTATATTGTTGTAACTCTGTACGATGCATAATGAGGTTTAAGTTCATATCAGGAAACTATCATTATTAAAATTAGGTCGTGGATTAAGAAGATACCATAACTAAAAATAGGTTATATATAAGTTGTCTGACACTTGCATCATTGAAAATAAAATTGTTTGTTATTTTTGTTGATTACAAATTTTGTATTTTTGACATTGAAATTTTCCTCAATTCTTTGTATTCCCAACATTTTTTTTTCTTTTATCCTAAAAATGCATACTCAATATTCCTAACAATGTAAGCAATGATGAATTAATGTAAAGTAGCAATAATTTGCATCACATTTAAAATTTTTACTTCGTGCTTTTCATTTACATTATTTCCCAAATTTTGACAATTCGAGTTTTTTTTTTTTTTTAAATTTATTAAATTTTTACAGTTGGTTCCATTACTTGTCAGAGTATGTGTAAAAGTAGTGGAAGCAAATGGTATGGATACTGTTGGTATTTATCGAATTCCAGGCAATACAGCTGCTGTTAATGCTTTGAAAGAAACACTTAATAGTGGCTTTGAAAATGTAAACATTTAAAGTTTGAAAAAAAAAAAAAGTCTTGACCTTTATAAGTGAAAGTAGTTGACAAAATTTATGAAAAAAGATAAAAAGATGTAAAAAAGATATGACCTTTCATCTTATCAGTCATTGTTTGATGTAGAATAATGTAGTTTGAGTTCAGTTAAGAAAAGTCATTTAACTTGTCATAAAATCATTTTTTGCATCAAATAGAAGACTAAAAAGTTTTTTTCAAGTACCATAATGAATAATAAGATTGTTCCCTTGATATTCAGTACTAATATTCGATCCATCGTCATCTTTGTCTGACATCCAACAAAGATGGCGATGAAAGTTTCTGAAGATGCTTCAGAATGTTAGCTATCCAAACAATCGTGAGGTTTAATTCATCCGTAACATAGGTTTATATAAGATTTTTTCTTTTTAATCGAAAAAATCCAAAGATAAAATTTTTTTCAACAATGCGATCTTTTTTTCAGATCGATTTTACGGATCCTAGATGGAATGATGTGAATGTCGTCAGTAGCTTGCTAAAGATGTTCTTGCGTAAATTGCCCGAACCACTGCTAACAGATAAATTATATCCATTTTATATTGACGCAAATCGAATCGTTTCGCATCCACAGCGATTACGAAAACTTCGCCATTTGGTAAATCATATCTCTTCTAAAGGATCAGTGAAAAATTTTGTTATTTGTAATTATTACGATCTTTTTGATAAATAATGATATTTTTTAGAAAACTTTGGGAATATCAAATGAAACTGATTTTTTTTTTTTTTTTTTTTTAATTTGAAAGCAAATGTATTCTTAGGATAAAGCATAATTATAATTGTTTTCATGAGAAGGAAATGATATAATATATGCTCATTTTACAGTCTCGTAAACTTCCTGCTGCTCATTATGAAACGTTGAAATATTTGATGGGACATTTAAGAGATGTGGTTGGGCATAGTGATGTCAATAAGGTAATTAATTATTGAATTATTGCTATTAATTTCCTGTTATAGTATATTCTCTTTCATTTATTACTTTTTTTTTTTTTTAAATTTTTGTTCATAATCTACAAAGTTTCAACAGTTGCAATAAAGTTTAGACTTTTTCTTTGGAATTTTATTTTTGCTGATCATATTTTTATAGATGGAAACGCGTAATTTGGCGTTGATGTTTGGTCCATCGATTGTAAGGCCAAGCGATGATAATATGGCTACAATGGTGACACATATGTCTGATCAATGCAAAATTATTGAAACATTCATTACTTATGTATGATATTTCTTCATTTCTTATTGATTTTATTCAAAATTAAAGTTTTATTCTTTCGGCAAAATTTATAAATTAAACGGACGAATTATATCATTTCATTATATGCTTTCATAGTTATTCAAATCATAACTATTTCATCTCTTGGTTATTCTATTTGTCGTTCGCATATTTTTTTTTAATTGTGTTTTTTTGAATTTTTTAAAAAATTTTCATTTTACAGTACGATTGGATGTTTGATGATGAAAGTACTGCGGAAGATGAAGTACCACCGCAGATTGCTGCATCGAATGATTCTGCTGCAGGCAGTAATCTTGCAGTTGGTGGTGGTGAAAATGATTCCAGTATGAGTACATCATTTAACGATATGCATAATTTAATTAGACGAGTTAATGAAGCTGAAGCGATTGCTCTAATGGATGCACAAAAAAGTGGAAAGGTAATCGGAACGATTCAGCAAACATTTAATATTAAAAATTATTTAATAATTAATGCGAAGCGATATTTTTGATAAAATTGGCAAAAATACAATTGCTATAAATTATTCACAGGTGACTGAAGTAAATTTTTATTAATTTTAGATCAAACAAATTTTGAATGTGCGTCGCAATTCGAAACGTGAAAAGCGGAAGAAAATGCGTGAACAGTCAATTTATGCTCCAAGTATTCCATCTGCGACGAATGTAAGCAAAGTTACCGAGAAGATACCGGATAGTACTGCTAGTACATGTGAACAATCAGTTACGGGAGCTTATCAAGTTTGTATTATTCAAAATGTCAATTTCCATATTTTTTACCAGATGTTATCTGCTGAAGTATTTTTGAAATCTAGCAAAAAAATAGGATATATTTGGGATATGAACCAAGAGGTCAGTTTCGATATAGATTTCCGTAAAGTTATTTTTTCCATCTTTTTACTATTCACTTTGATTGATGCCATATTTTGTCGCATTTTATCTCACAACATTTGTAGGAACGTGATATTGATGCCGAAATAGCTTCACGTCAACAGCAAACGCCAGATAAGAAGTCTTCGCAACAGTACACTGGTACCAGTTCATCAGCAGATCATTCGCCTTCACTTGGTTCATCGCATGATTCTACATCTCATACAGTATCCTCTCCCCTTAATTTATCTGAAATAAAAGATGAAAATATGGGATATACCGAAGCGGATGAAATGAGACGTCGAAGGCAAAAAGTCCGTTTTACATTAATCACATTCTACTTTTTTGATTATTCAAATGAAGCTTTAGTTTCACTTGTAGTCGAAGCAACTTCGATCGATATTAATTTTTGCTTTTAATTATTTTTGTATATTTTAACAGTGTTTTTCGAGCAATAGAAAAGTAACTAAAAAATCATACTTAAGGTTTTTTTTTTTTTTTTTGAATTCATTGTGAAGTTTATATGATAAAATCAGTGAATTTCACGTGGAATGGATACGACTTTTTTGATTCATAATTTTCACTGCAATAAATATATCATTCTAAAATGCCAATATCTTTTTTATTTATATCTGAATGAGAATAGCTTTCTTTGAATTTCAGAAAATTTATTCCGCACGTCGAATTTTTATCGCTGGCACAGATGCAGATTTGGATGATGATGCTGATCTCGATGATCTTGTTAATCATTCCCGGCATCTGAATTTGGCATCTACGCCAACTCTTGATGTTCTGAGCGCTGAAACACGTGAAAAGATTCGACGTTTACAACAGCTTCAGGGATGGGCTTCTACTGCACTTGAAAGACGTGATGTTGATATGGGAATGAAGACAAAACATTCTGTAACGCAGAAGACTCATATGGAGGTATTGTACTAATATTTGAAATTAATTTCATTAATTTCGTTTTCCTATCAAGTTAAATAATCATGAGAAAAAGTTAATTATATTGAAGCTTGCATTTTTCCAGAAATCAGCACCAATATTGAAGACAACGGCGGAAGATTTTTCATCCACGGATGCTCTATCATTGACATCTGATTACAGTACCACGTCATCTGCGCCTTTGACTATTCCTGTTACCGTATCATGTGTTGATCATCTGACTGCTGCAAGTAGCGATTACGCGTCCAGTGATTTATCTCCGTATACCCGAAATGCTAGTACATCACCCAGGCATCCTGATTTAGAAGCTGTAGAAGTAAGTTTGTATGAAATTTTTGATTTTTATGCAGAAATAAACTCGATAAAAAATAAATCGGTATATTCAATACCTATTAGTATTACGTTTAATTAATATGTCACTTAATTAAAGAATTTCGGCTTTTCTATAGGAATAAAACAGATGATATAATCGAACCTAGTAATCTCACGTTTATTCGTGACGTCACTCAGTAAAGGATTTCCATACGACAATTATTATATAAAGTTTTATTGACTTAATTGGATTTCACCATGATTCTGCACTTTTTTCTTACATTAAAACAAATGTTAACCTTCTATTTTTGATCTTCAACATTCAGAGAAATTTCATTTTCAGTAATTAATTTTTTGTTTAGATAAAGCAGCTTAATTTTTCCTCCGGAATTTCTGACTTTTTCAAACAATCTCATCAAGGAACAGCATCATCCACCGGTGAAGATTGTTACAGTGGTTCCAGAGATTCGAAAGATGTCATATCTTCGTCGTGTCAATATTTACCTACCACTGAAACGAAACATTCGGAAAGTAAACCAAAGGTATTGCAAGCTACTTTCTAATTCATTCATGTTTTGTCATCAAATTAAGTGGTATGATGAAAATAATATATGAAATAGTATTCGGGCGGAGAATTTGGGTTCATGTAAATTAAATTTGAAATAGATTTGAAGTGAAATGAATTATATTGAATTTGAATCGATTTTAAATAGTCAATTCAGTTGAAATTTTGATAACTAAAATGCAAACAAACATCGATTTTTGATTTAATATATGGTCATATCTCAGTGTACTTTTTTATAGCTTCATCGGTCTCATATGACATTTGTGGAATCCGAAATGGCGGATGTAGTGCCAATTGCATCAACGCAATACGATAGAAATCTATGTGTTGATGAATCTAAAGCAAAAGTAAAATCACGAATTAAAATGAGTAATCGACGAGAGCTCTGGAGGCGACATACACTCAGCGATATAGATCAGGTAATCATAATTCACATAATTTTATTGGAAAGTTTATTTCAAATTGCTGTAATAAATTAGATCCGCGATGTTTATCTTACGAAAAGAGATTCCTTTTTTTTTTCTCTGAATGATTTCAGAAATAAGTTTTTTTTTTTTTTTTTTTTTTTTTTTGCTTTCAAAGGATGAATCTTCGAATGAATCAGATTCATAAAGAGATAAATAAATTCTGAAGTGATCATTTTTGTGATTTTACGAAATTTATCATACATTAATGATAAATAATATTTCAGACTTTACGAGAAGAAATGAAGCGTAAAAGTAATGCATCATTCAACTTGCATACCGAAAACGTACATTCAGATATTGGTACTAAAGTAAACAAATTAGCTCGATGGTTAAAGAATAGTTTTCGACGTTCTTCAACGATATTTATGGAAGATAACACTTTTGAAGGAGAGGAAATTGCAAGTGAGGATAATGGTACCACTCGTGGTACTCCCAAGAAAATCGTATCTGTAGGAGCAGCGGTACCTACATCTACAGATGAAAGTTCATCATCGTCAACCGGATCAGACGATGATATGATATTGCCAAGTGAAGTTCTACCTTCTTCAGGTGATGACCAATTATGAGCTTATCTTCTTCTTTTTTTTTTTTTTTTTTTTTTTTTTTTTTTTTTTTTTTCTTTTTTAGAATTTAATGATGATCATCGATTCGGAAACTTTTAAGAAATTTTTTTTCTTTTCGTTTTATGTGAAGTTCTTTTCTGATGATGAGTTCTAGCTATTTGAATCTTCAAATTTTAAAATCTTTCGAAAGAATTTTTTTTTTACGATTCTTGGTGTGGTATAAAGTGTAAACTTAAGAATCATCTCTTTGTATTATTTTTTTTTTTCCGGATATTTCTGTAAGTATTTCTAATTTAATTTATCTTGATGTGGAAGAGCTGATATAATTTGCGACTATTTCAATTTTATATTGCATTTATATGAAATTTTTTGTTATGATTATTAGAGCGTAGAATGATCGGAGCAAAGAAATTATTTAAAAATTGTACATATGCACCAGTTAGTTTATCAATTTTTATCTGTGTATTGTAATTTTTCTCTTCATTTTTTTAATTTTGAAATGTAAAGAATTCGAAGTGAATGATTTTCTGACTTCATTTTAATGAGAAATTGTATGAAATGAATTAAAAACACCTCCGAAATTTGCGGAAAAAATCGGAGAAATGCACGGAAAGCTAAATTTATGTTTATTTATTTCGTACTATTCATTTCTTTTCTTTATCGACTTCTAAAAATGTCCTGTTTTTTAAATTATTAAAAATTTCACGCTTCATTGCTGTGATGATGTATGGGAAAGTAGGAAATTCGCCCTATTCTAGAATAATATTTTTAGGAAAATATATAAATTTAACATTTTTCAATTTTTTGCACATTCATTCATTCATTATCAAACGATGTTCGAAGTTATCTCTCTGATACATCATGTGCAAGTTGCTTTAACATTTCAATTGTTTTGAAATTTTGAAAAATTTCTATTGCTTAATTCAAAGTTCAAAAATGATATTGGAATCGTTGTGAGTAAATGATACCCGTGTTATTGTTCTCTTTCTGTTATTTTTCATTTTTTATGTAAAATGTATTTTATTTCTAATTTTTTTGCTATCCGCTAAACACGAGCTCTTCTCAGACGTGTATTGTGTGTGTGTATGTGTTATGTGTTAGGTATATCATTATTAAAATATTTCCCTCGTCAAATAAGTATTTGTTTCTAATTTTTTTTTTTTTTTTTTTTTGTTTTTTTGATTTTGCTTGTAATTTTCCTCATTTTATGTAATACTTTCATTTTTTTCTTTCTTTTTAAATTCAATTATATTCATATTATTTACTTTCTTTCTTCTGGTTTATTATTTGATAATATTTCATTGATACATTTGAGTTTATATTGATAGAATGAAATAAATGTAATTGCATGGCGGCTTTCAATATCAAAATTAAAACACATGAAGAATAAAGGATAGGTATTTTGAAATAATCGACATTAGCTTTTTAATTATCAAATTGCTTTAAAAAATTCAAAATCAGGCTTAAAGGAATGATCAATCTGTTTGCAGCAAAATTTTAGAAACCTGTAGAAAGTTGAACTTTCAAAATTCTTGATCATTTTAAAGTTCCAATTTCTATTTGATCCGATCATACATTTTTTTCAAAATTTTTATGACATGTTCAAGATTTCTTCCATTCATTCAATTTTTAAACAAACAAAGCTCAGGATTTCAAATAAGAATTTAAGATTTTGTTTGATTTAAAAAAAAAAAATCCCTTACATTCAAGTTGACATGAATAATAACGTTATCTATTCCATATTTGGAAATTTGAGTAACGGACGTGGAATTTACAGTACGTCATATTATTTGCTGAATAAATAATCGTCATCATCCGTGAAACGTATCTACTTCCGTTCATTAGGAAGTGATGGTTTATGAACAAAAATGTCCCAGATTTTGGAATATTTCATCAAGAATTGAAATTTAACAGGCAGAATAAGGTCAGTAAATGGTGTGAAAAGAAACAAAAAAGAAGCTGGAAAGATTATGGAACGAAATAAGAATGTTCATTCTTGAAAATTTAGGACAGTTCTTTTTATCATTGAACAGATAAATGACGAGTTTCTAAATCAGAAGAAATTTATTACACATCATTTTCGTGTCTAGGTCACTTGTTGAAGACGATGTTACGTGTTTCTTCACCTATGAAATATCGTTCTGATACATGCCAACATGACTTTTTTTTATTTATGATCGCAGTGCGTTCTTTAAATTATTCATTTGTTGATAAATAATGTTTGAAACTCTTCGGAAATTATGGAGAAAATTTAATTTTTAGGGAAACAACAACACAATTTAGACAATATAGTTAGTATTCTCAGGACGTGTAATATATCATATTCTCGGATTTGTTCATAATTTTGTGGAAGCAAATAACAATGCTATATTGTTTGATTCTTACTACATTTTTCATTCTATTCGGCGAAACGATTGCATATCCACAAGTAAGCTCTAGATTAAACATAAATCTTTTGTACAGCTTACAAAAAAACAATTTTGCAAATCAATAGCTGAAAATTAGACCTAAGTTTGAAATTAAATTAATGATATTATTAACAACAGATTTAAATGATGAAAAGTAAGAAAATAATCCAAAGTTTCATATCTAATGCATAATCGAACAGTTCCAGAAAGAAGTACAAAAAGATATGAAGGAAATGAAAAAAGATATGGAAATGAAGACTAAGCCAACTGATAAGGTAAGTAGGATTATGTATATTCTTAGTAATTCAGCGAAATATCTCAAGTTTTTCAACTTTAGCTTGCACTTCATTCCGGATTCTTTATCCGGATATTCCAGTATTTACAAAATTCTACCCTACAATAGTTTTTTTAAAACCGAATTATAATTACGGAAATGTTTGAACATTTAACATGGCAAATATTTTTCAGACGCCAACGAAAGGTTTTAATCTTTTCAAAACCGACGAAGAATCGGTAAACTATTATTTATTTTAGTTGCAATATCTTTCCTGAATTATGTTAGTTTAGCTTTCTTTAATGAAAGTGAACATTCATCGGAAATTCAGGATGAAACATATCCTGAAAAACTCTTCGGATGAAAGTATATACATCATAAACTGTCTTATTCTTTGCGTGTCTTTAGGTAATTCTCATCACTATATCGTTTACTCATATTTTTAATTACATTTGTATCCCAGTTATTCCGACAAAGTCTAATATAAATTATGAATAAATATTTCAGCTTGAAAGTGACATAATTTAACATAATTGATTGTTAAGCAAAAATGAATAGAAGTAAAAAAGTAAAATGTACAATTAGGGCAAAGATTATATTTGGAGAATTAATATTATGATATGATTATGATACAGAGCAATATTAAGTTATTACGCAAAGTCTACTAATTAGTTTTCTGATCGATCGATATTTTGAAGCGAATTGGTGCTCCAACTAAAATTTGTTGTTTCCATTATATTATCATTATTAATTCAAGCTAAATTTGTTTCTCGAGAATGACTAGACGTTTCATATTTCTTTTTTTTAAATTTTCCATTCCAATCATTTGCAATTGTGGCTGCTATTTCACCGATTTAATAGTTTTTGCAACATTTTAGATCTGTGATGATGAAATATGCAATTATCGAGGTACGTGTATTGGTACCAATGATACTAATTTTTGCATTTGCAAAATTGGTTACAGTGGACTGCACTGCGAGACTAGTTCGTTCATTTCTTTGTTTCATCATCAGTTTAGACTATTCTAATAATTTCTAACTTTCATTATCAAAGAATCACAATTAATTTTATAGACATTTTTTGCAATACCTTCTTTTCATTTCACTTTCAATTGACATATTCTTGTGGTCTGTTATCAACACCTTTGTCCTCACCTTAGTTATCCATTTCCTAGCAGTTAATCAATGACTGATTGATCTCACTTTGTTTATCTGTTAATCAGAGCGTTTTGGCGGTAAACATGTTTATCCTTATGGACAGTTAAAAAAAAAGTAGGTCTATACAAAAACGCGCGCCTATTCGAATGCAACTTTATATCAAAATTTCAAAGCAATCGGTAAAAATTTGCACTGCTCTGTCAAAAGCCACAACGAACATTTACATTTTTATTTATGTAAATTGTTGCAGCTGCTACTTTTTTATTCTGATTAAAAAACACAGATGGTCCAATGTACTGTGGATTCTGAATTTATCATGCTTGATCACCTACTCGATATATTTAGTCTAAAGCAAAAACATATCCCGTACAAAAATTAATTATTTGATTTTACTTATAAATTTCTATCTCAGGAAAATTTGTAAATTTTTCATATCGTAAGTTTTTAGGTCCGTGCGATTCAACAAGAGATTGTAATGGCAAAGGATTATGTATTGGTACATCAACGAACTTTACGTGCATGTGTCAATTGGGTTTCAGTGGTGATCGCTGTGAACACAGCGTAAATGATGCCGAAAAATGATTGTTGACGATCGTAATATTATCTTTTTCCATTTATTCACCGTTCTTATATCGATATCTCAAGGGATTTCCTCCAGTACTATTTTGATTTTTGGTGTCAAAGTTGCAGAATGATAAAATCAATGGTAACAGCTATCATATCATTCTACTGTTTCATTTGTAATTGTTATTTGTTTAATAAGATGGATAACGATTCTTGTAAATATGATCAGTTAATAATCACAAGATATCATCAGCAACCTGATTCCAAAGACTGAACGTATTTCGTGCATTATCATCATGTTTGCAATAATTGTTATCAAGAGAATTATGACATAAATAACTAATTGAAAAATGTTGTATCAACGACTTTACTATAAACAATATTATTGTTGATATGATATGTAAAATTAGTCTGTTGGATATATTTCATTCTCTGCAGTGAAAGGATAACTAAGATTAAAATTTTAGTTAAATGCTATAATAAAATCCATATAGATCAAATCATAAAAGGACTTGAGTTATTTGGATGAATAGAGAAAGTGAAAATTTCTTACTCCATTTTGAAATTAATTTCTTACTCCATTTTGAAATTAAACCAACTTGTGAACTTGGTTTCATATCGATGCGATTTAAACGATTATCATGTTCTTTGCTTTTTTTCCATTCCATATCAATAAACGTTCCTGCTCAATAAATCATCTCACACCAATCCGCTTTTTCATCGATTCTTTCATTTATTTAATAAAACGAAAATTAAAGCATTTTATGTGTTTTGAAATTCTTGATTTAATTTAAATCATTCGGTGGTTTTTTTAACTTGCACGAAAAAAGATACTTAGCGAAGAGTATGACCGAGACGGTACAATTTGTCAAACGTAACGCAGGTGTCCTGAAAGCTAGCTCAAAGAAGACGGAAACCTCTCGCAGAGATGCTGTTCAGTTTCTCGTTGACTTCTTTCGAAAATGGGCGTTATTGTTAGAACCATCGGGGATTATAGAGAAAATCCAAGTAAATTGACCGCTGGGTTATTCTTTCCTTTGTCGCTCGTAATTTCCTCTCATTTTCTCGGTTTAAAAAACTGCTTTCTCTTTTCTTAAATGATTGTTGCTGTTTTGGATCCCAAACGCATCGATGCTGCTGTTGATTCCCGATGATCCTTACGAATTTCGGTCTTTTTCTTCCACATGCTACTTTTAATGGTGTTTCATTCTTCTTGTAACTTTACAAGCATCCTGTCCCCGTATTACTCTCATGTCGGTCTCTACTAAAAAGATTTGTATAGTTCTCTGAACTATATGTGTGGTATCCGATTCTCGTCAAAATCGATGAGAAAATTAAATTCAGCAATAACACGAGCATGTGTTTCATAGATATCAACTTATGAATCCTTGTGTTGTTAGTTATCAGATCATTCGTCAGATGCCATATTCGATTTCGAGATCAGTTATTAGATCGTTTTTCCCACATTTGACATGAACAAAAATTTGAAGCTAACGAATGACATATAAAATATTGTGAAGTCTCATGCAGGATTCAAAAAATAGACGATAATTATGGATAGATTATTGGTGAATTTTAATTGAAATTATTCGGAGCAAAAAAATTTCTCATTTGATTAGATAGTGTAAAAAAAAGAATTTATAGAAGTGCAATAGTGACGATGTTCTTATGCAAGAATCAAGTATATTTACGACCAAAATTACTGGAATAAATTGAAATCTATTTCGAAATTTGAATTTTAAATCGTCGAGTCTATATAGTCGGGATGATTTATAAACTTTTTTTTTTTGGAAAGTTTTATTACGCAATGCTTTTTTTTTTCGATATCGATGGAAGCATTTCAAAAGATAAACTTTTGTATGTTATTCTGGTTAGCTAATCGGTTCCTTTAATTACTTCGCCAATTAAATAATGTCTCTGTCTGTTTTCGCTACAAGTTATGTTTTTCTAAATGATAGTGTTCCTCATTTTTATAATTTCGTTAACCTTGGATGATAAATTAAAATGTATGGTCAAGTTTTTTTCGAATGATGATCAACATAGTTGATTCTTTCAACGAATAAAGAATGTAGATCAATTTATGAAACATAAATGACTACACATTTTCAAATTATCCAGCAATGGATTTAACAAAAGTATAAAAATTTATGCAGGGTATTTATAAATTCTTCGAAATTTTGTTGGATTTAATTTAGACCACTTCTAATATAAAAAAATTTTTTCAGTGTTCTAGATCTTCAACTGATGAAGTCTCTGGTACTTGTAATTTGAAATCCTATTATGAACATGCAGTTGATGAACAGGTGCGCAAATTTCGAAATATCTCTTTTTTTTGAATATTTATTTTGTCATTCGTTTTTGAAATATTTATTTCGGATAAATTTCGTGAATTTGATTCATGACTTTGGGAGATATATTTCTCAATAAGATTAATTCCTCATTTGTATAATAATTTCTTTTTAAGATAAATGTTAAAAATGGTAATTATCTCTTGTGAATATCAATAAATAGATTCTTACTTTTATGTTCAACGATATAATTAGGATTGTCTACATTGATAATGCAGCAGTTTTATTTCGGTACTAGAATACTCTTTGCTGGAAATTCCATAATTTTAGTCTCTTAAATCATTCGACATGATTTATGCGTAGACTAAGTTTTGCAATACTAACTTTTAACTTTCCAGTCTGCTTAAAACCTTTCAAAGAACGCTTGCTTTGTTTTGACATTGATTGATTCTTTCATATTTCCACATCTCCGTGAAATGCTTATACTAAACTTTCAAATTCGGAATTTTTTGAATCGCAAATTCATTCTAGATTTTAACTAATTTTCAGCTGAAAATTTCTTTTTGAAAAGCCGGAGCTAATTCATACATTGATCAAGATGATCGTAGATATTCACAATGAAAAAGATAATATTTCATTGCATACAGTTATTTCCAAGCTATCTTTATGGTATGTTCGTTTATAATAAACAAAATTTATCGTAATTTTTTTTTGGATTAAAATTTGTAAGGCTTCAAGTAGCTTGCTTTGGATCGTCTTCTATCCGATTTTGAAGAAATATTCTGTGGGCACATTTCTTAAAGCGAGAGAATTTCAGATTTCGATAGCTTACATTCCATCTTCCACTTCCTTATATTCTAGTAGAATAACATCTGTCATAATTCTTAAAATGCCAACATTTAATACTGTTTAATATGTTTTCCAATGATCTCAGCGATCTGCTGGAGAGATTGATTGTAACAGATGTTTAATCTTGAATTACTTATAAATATTGAAATAATCATCTAAGTTTAGGAAGATAGCAGAATGGTTCACTCAAAAGGACGAAGTATTGGATAGAAGTATCTATGGAATTGTTGGAAAACGTCTAGCTAAAGCTGCTCATGAATTTAGCGACCTAAATGATCAAGAAAAGAAAAGAACATTACTGAGATGTATAAAGCAGTGCTTTCGTGGTGTATTCATGCAACGATCAGGTGCAGATCTGAAACTTCTCAAGACTCTAATGAAGTTGCAGAGGGAACTTGGTGTCACAGCAAATCAGGTTGGAATCACTTGTGATGTAATGTAATTCTCATAAAATTCTTTAAGAATTCATTTCTTTAGAAACTATGGTTCATTTCCTTTTAATTTTATTGCATATTTTTTATAATTTTTCATTTCACTAAAGCAGTTCTTGTGGTTGTGTATGTTACCTAACGCATTGAAAGAAAAATGGGCTTTGCTTGCATCAGTAATACCTGCATTGAAACATGATGAGGTATGTCTTTTTAATCATTTTACTTATTTTTATTAATAAAAGAAATACATGAGCAATCACTTAATTGCATACTTCCCTTCCTATTACTTAATAGACATTAATAAATGAGTGAAAATGTGTCCTTATGAGCCGTAATTTCTATGAAAATTTCTTGAAACAATGATTCCTCACATTATTTCATATAAATGGAAGAATGTTGGAAAACTTGTATTCCCACGAGTCTGACTTAAATATGGCAATGTAGAAATAAGATGAAACATACTTCAGTAGGTTTCAAACAAGAGGAAAAGGTTATTATATCTGGTAAATATTTAAAATCGATTTAGTTTGAATCATCGAAGATCTAATCAACAAATGGATTCAATCGAAATTTAATAAATGGCTGTGTCTAGCTTAAATTCATGCTGCTTGTAGGGCACTTATTGTCTTTAAGATTGCATAGTCACCTAGCTGGAGAATCGGAATGCTTTTTTCATAACATATAGTGAAGGTTTAAATTTAAAATTGCAGATTTATGGAAATAATGAGAATATACTGATGTCAGTTCTGTGGAGAGCTCAAGCGCGTCATTCTAGTGGCTCCGTAACATCTGATTCTTTGCTTGCTTGGTTCATTAGTGATAGCAGTGATTGTAAAATTTGTGCTCGGTTTCTGGCGAATTGCTTGGTATCTTCCAATCGGTTAGTTTCAGCAATTTTATGTAATCAAAATATTGAGATCTTTTCATCTATATCGTTTGATAATTTGTAGTATATTTTCATGTTGGGGCATGAGAATTGAAGATTGCAAAAAACAAAACGTTTATTTCAAGAAATGATTCTTTATATCAAAATGGTCAGAAATTTTTGAATTATATCGTGATCGGACACGGACTTTGGCAGAATTTCTGTTACCAAATCATTAGCTATGTCATTCATTATTTTTGACCGAAAGTTATCATCGTAATAAAAAATCGGCGTAGCGTAATTTTTAGACTTGTAGCAGAAGCATTTCATGATGAAAACTTAATTAAAGAAATTGCTTGTAATTTATGTAAGAAATCACTTGCTCCAATTAGAAATGAAAGAAATATAATTATTTCAGAATGCGTCGTTTAAACTGCTCACGGTTTTGGCTAGCAAAGTTGAACACTAATCTGAAGTCTAAACTGATAATGAAAGAAACTGCTGAAATCATTTTACAAATGATTTCGGCTGAAAATCGACCTTTCAAGCAAACCAGTCAGAACTGTTGTTTTACTGAAGAGGAAATGTATAATTTGATGAGCATGGATTATTTCTGGAATTCAGAAAAGGAAGAAGTAGTTTGGATGCGCTACGATCGCCTTTTGTATGGATGGATTTCCGTTCAAAAATTTTTTATATGTGCGCTGGGAAGCAATGAACTTGACGTACTGTGGAATTGCCTAACATCATATCATTCAGCTTTGCGTCTAGATGCACTTGAATTATCGAAGAAGCTGATGAATAAGAAGCTGGTAAGTTTTCCATAAATTGATTGGATCTGATTAGATACTGGTAAATTTTATTAGAAATATGATCGATTAAATATTACTAAATTATCGCGAGACAGTTCCCATGATATTTCGATTTCTCTTGATGATATGAGAATGGCTATGGCTGTAGTGCAAAATATAGCTGTTCTTATTCCAAAAACTTTGAAATATAATGAAAAAGCTGATTCAGATTAGCTCACATTTTTATCAAAAATGAATTTAGATGGTTTAATTGTAATACTAGAAATTTCTTTTGACAGATCCACGCATAATCTTATTCGGGGCAATATCATGCTATTTGGTTACTGAATGACTGGTTAGTTCTAATAATATGATAGTATGATATGATGTTGTGGAGGTCGTTGACATATGATATTTTGATCAGCTTGCTTTCTGCTGATTTTCTATCATTTTTGGACCCAGTTCATTATAGCTATAAATGTTTCTTTTTTTTCAGTTCGATTGGTCTCGTCAGTTCGGAAGTGTCAAGTCCTTTGTGTTGCAAAACTTGGACATCAGTGATGCTAATTTCTGTGCTGCACTTTTGGACATGGTACGTTTGTCGAATGCAAAAACACGTAAACGTCTAGAAATAGCTTTGCTTGAAGAGCTGTACAATATGTGGAATGATCGAGATCGATCATTTCAAACTACGTTTGTTTTGGAACTTCTTAAACAGTGCGGTTTTGATGAATGGTTAACTAATACGCAGTTGATGGATTCACTTTCTAAAAGTAACATTACAGAGATAAGGTCAGTGATTTATCTATTTTTGCTACAAATTTCGTTTTTCTTTAAATTTGTTTACATTAATGCATGTAGACAGAACTAGCATCGTGAAGCTGAGATGAAATATTTATAATTGACTCACAGTTTCGACTGAATGGACTGTAACCTAAGTTATAAAATTGTAATACTTTTTTGTCTTAATCATCTATTAAAAAAGACAATTCAGGTTGTATAAAGACTTATATTTCTCTTTGATTATGTTAGAAGATAGTTCAAACTATAGAATTGTGAATTGCGAATGGATTTCTGTTGTCTATTCGGCTTAGTTTAGATGTATAACCTATTAGTGACACTGAATTTGTTAAGATTATGTGACAAGAAATAGTAAAAAGTTACCAGTAATAAAAAATAAAGGCGTGAAATCCAAGTCATCCTATCAGAACGTAATTACTTACTGTGATTCTTTGTTGCAATAATTGTACTTATTTGCAGTTCAGGTCTACACTATCAGCATTCTAGGTTAGCATATTAAATGATAAGATTTGAAGGAATTATAGTGAAATTATTAGACGAAATCGATTTAATATGTTACGAGTTGTATTTACAAATCATTAAATTGCAGGACGAAATTCCTGATGTGTTTATCGCCTACGGAATTCAATTCTCAAGTTTTTCTAACAGATAAATTTATGGAAATGCTCAATAGTGATAGCATGGATGGTTTAAGCTATCTTGTAAAAATGATGTTGCGATTCAAAGAACCGAAGGAGGTTTTGAATTTAATAAAGAAATCTAAGCGCAAAGATTCGAACAGTAAGTTTATTTCTCGTGCAATCCTAACATAAATAAGCAAATGCTTATATAAAATAAGCGCGAAATATGCAGTGGAAATAAAAAATAGAGAGTGAAATTTTTTCTGGAATCCTCATTAATTTTGATGCAATATAGAATTTTTTTTAATTAATATTTTTCCAGATGTGAAAATTACTCTAACTTCATTGCTAGAGAATTGTGCTGCTGAATCCGTTCTTGATCCTTCTTTTTGGATGGACGTTTGTATTAAATCCAACATTGATTTGATTTTATTCAGTGGCAGTGAGCAAAACGGTCAATGTGTATCACTTCCTGAACTGTACAGAAGGCTATATCCTTCAGCTTTTCAAACACTAATGATAAGTGATGAACAACGTAAAGCAACTGATCAATATTATCATAGCTTAAAGGTAAATTATTTTGTCTCTCTTTTGTTTTTTTGGATTTCATTGAAATAAATTCTGATAATTGATGGCTATATTTATAATAATGGAGTCGAATGAAATTTAAGTTTTAATTGAAGTTCAAGACTTTTCATTAAAACGAGGAGAAATAGTGCAATACAATCGGAATTGCTAGTATTTTATTGTAGGGAACGGGATAGATTCGTGCGTTGTAATTGATTGGTATCCTTTTAAGGGAAAAAGTAGAAAATAGCATTAAAAAATCAGAAAGAATATTGCTAGCAGTTCTGATTGTATTGTGAATGTTTGATTTTACAAAATATTTATTTTTTATAAAATTTTTAGATAAACTGCGAAATGTTGGCATCTTTATGTGAAACAATAGGAACGAAGAATATTATTACAAATGCCTACGATTCGGTATGGAATGTATTGATGCGAAGTCGTCATAAAGGTGTAGTCGATGATTGTGCTATCTGTTTTAATAGAATAACTGCTTGTTGTATGGCGAATGATTTACGTGATGTAGTATGGCAATATTTCGAGAAAGTAAGGCTTTCGGTTTTTTCAAATTGCTAATATTCATTATTTTTGCAAATATTCTTACCAAGTTTCACTTCATTGTTATTAAAAAAGTGATATTTGCAATGTCATAGCTGAAAATAATGTCTTATTTTTTGCTGATCAATTTAATAACAGAGAATGATAATTTGTCATCTTTTATTAAATTCTCTCTTTAATTTTTTGTGATGAAATTTTCCTCATGATGGTGCCTCGAATTTGTTATCATCATGAGTACTGCGGTTATCATCATGAGTGCGGTCGGGTAATAGGAAATTCGTGAGTTTCAATAGAAATTTCAAGAATATTCAAAAAAATCTTATTGATTGATTAGGATCGAAGACGAAAGAAGGGAAAGAGAGAGGGCAAAGACTTGAAGTATCAACACTTTTATTAACAAAGATATAAATCCAAATAATTTAGTGGTAAACGTCATGAAACCACGAAGTTCTATCGGACTTGTGTATGAATTTTTTGGTCTTAATGATTCTGTACTTATTATTTCCGACGCATAATCATTTATCAACACCTAATTTTTCTTAATAAAACTGGAATTTTCCTTTTTTAATCAGTCACTTAATCGATAAATTCGGGAAGATTCCTGGGCCGTCATCACAAAATCTCAGCAGGAAATTACGAAAAAGAAGAAAAAAAAAGAGATTTGAGATATATGATTTTATGATGTCATTCGAAAAATCATAAGGATTAAAAAATTCTATTCAATTTTCTTTATTCTAGACGAAAAGATTGTCCATTGATCTCGAATGCACAACTCGTAATTTGGCATTTTGTTCGGTGTTTAAGATATTCCATGAAATATTAGGCATTGGTAACAGTGTTATTGACTTTCTATTTGGAAATATTCGCGCATTCACACCACTGATAGCTGTACGATTAATGAAAGTAATAAAAACTTTTCTATATATGGCAAATTTTGGTATGTCGAATTTTTTCTAAACTGTATTTCATCACTTGAATTCCACTTTAAATGTAGCTGTGTTTTTATCATAGAATAAAAAACACAAGTATTTAATTTAAATCGTTCCGTTGAAATGGTGTGGTTTTTCCTAGAATTAAACCAAAATTGGTTCATATTATTAAGCTAGATTAAGACCAACTTAGTTCAGAAAAACTTTTCTGGAATAGAATAGTTTTTGTAACATTCAGTTGCTGTTATTATAGGTGAAAAATGAGCGGAACAGAAAGAAA
This sequence comes from Onchocerca lupi, assembly GCA_028564675.1. Lineage (NCBI taxonomy): Eukaryota > Metazoa > Nematoda > Chromadorea > Rhabditida > Onchocercidae > Onchocerca > Onchocerca lupi. The sequence goes on from JAOVVO010000579.1 coordinate 46,304, forward strand.
GGAAAAATTGATGAAAGAACTTCAAATTTTCCTAATATAATTATTTTCTCAACAGTACATTACATTTATATATACATATGAGTTTTTGCATTTGTAGATGTGACTTATTGTGCTTTAAAAATTTTTAAATCAGTGCTGGATTTCTATCGATCAGGTAACAGTATGGTACGAAATGCAGCATGTCACTGCTATGGTAAAAATTTGTTTTGTTAAGTCTGTCAATAAAGGGGCTAAATTTCGTAGATGGCGAAGCTCATTGGTAGAAGTGCAGATAGCCATGTCTACAGAAAAAAAATAATATAATAAACTTTATTTTAAAGTTTTTATCAGAACTGGTAAAATTTTTCAGCTGCATTGGTTCACAAACTTGTAGATGACACAGAATATGGGATTCCTCTTTTCATATTTGCTTTACGATATAATTTATTGTGGAATGAGTTTTGTTATCAGTTGAAACAAACAGCGGTACACGATCCAGCTTTAATACTGTTGCTCTCGTTGTTGGAGAAATTACGCTTTGTAAGCGGATCATTTTACACTCTAATTCAGTTAGAGTAAGTTGTTTTTTTTTTTTTTTTCTGAATTATCAATTCTGCAAGGTGTATGCCGCAGTTGCTTTTTAAGTAAATCTCTTATTAAAAAGAGGAGGTGGTTGTATTCACTACGTTTATTATGTTTTAGAAAATTGAGGTGAAAATCTTTAAATTGAAGTTATAGAAATTTTCATTAGTAAATCAGATTATTTTTTGATAGAGAATGAGCTAATCTGGATTGCTAATTTTTATTTTATTCTTGAAAATAATGGAAATTTTTCACAATTTTTTGCGATGAGTATTGGAAGTCTGGAAAACTGAATCTTAAATATGTTATCTGTTTGTTTAAATTACAACTGTCCAGAATTTAGTCATCATGTAAAATTAATAGTTATAACAAGCTTCTTCTACCATATTCCATGATTTCTTCCTCACATCAGTAAAATACTATATAGTAATTAATATTGGGGGACAAGGTGAATTCTCGTTGCAGGCATCTGCAATCAATGGTAAACAAACTTGTTTCGTTACTCGTTATGAGTCCTAATTTGCGAATCAATCATTTGTTAGTGTCTTGTTTGTTGCGTCTGGTACCATGTAGAAGAAAATTATTACACCGACTGAAAAAAATCGTGGAGCATAAATTATCATTGAATATTAAGATTGCTCTGAGCTATGCTATCTCAGAATTAGAGGCGTAAGTTTGAATCTTTTTTTTTTTTTTTTTTTTAATTTGTAATAAGTTTTTCTACATAACTCTTTTTGTACATTTTGGGCTTAACTGATGATTCCTCTGTTCAGTATCTTACCTACTGGATTATATTTTGTATCTCGAATATGTTATCATTTATTGCATAATAAAGTTTGCAACCTTTAATTTCACGAAATTCATCAGTGATTAATCAGTATGCTGATATTGATTGTTTATGATTTCCTTGTTCTCATTATCGATCATTTTAGGATGGAGTTCCTGGATTTGCCATCCGATTTGCCTCATTCGTTTTGCTCATATTCCCCTGTTTCGCTGCCCAGTTTGATTCAGAAAACTCACAAAATGTTGACTGGAAACTGTTTTATTTGTTTTGAACATTTTGGAGCTTTATTTGCGGAAATTGAGAAACATGCTTATTCATCAAAAGAATTATGGCGATTACATGCCGCGCATGCTTTAATGATACTTTCTTGTACTTCATGCACCAAGTTGATCCATTCTCCCTCTTATCGATATAGGTTAACTTTCAATTGGAAATATTATGAAATAAAATAGATTACATTGCGACTGATAATGGCTGGAGAAAATCGAAGCATTTTAATATAAAGCTTCAGATAAGCTGAAAAGAAGTTACGGATAGATATTAATTAACCAAATCAATACCTATTGTCATAACAATATTTTCTTTTCATCTTTATGTGATAAATATAATTAGGGTTGGAATTAACATAATGATTTGGCCTGGATTGTACTTGTGCTTAAAAATGTTCAAAAACTTTGCGTATTGTGTGGTTTAATTTTCTATTTCCTCAGATTTATATCTTGTTGTCGATCACTTCTATTGGATGAAGTTGATTATATTAAGCGTGTTGCATTTCGCGTGGTTAATGCATGCGGCGGCGGAACTACGTTATCCTATTCGTGGGATCCGGTTATGAACTTGAAAGTGAGATTTTTTGTTTCTGTTTGAATGATGTAAGATTCACTTCCATAAGTTGTAGAAAATTTATCAACTTACGTGACTTTTCTTAGGTTAGTGCACTACTTGTGATTTCGTATTTAATTTAGTTTATTAACAATGAAAATATTTGATTACTTCGGTCTTTGGATCATGCTATGAATTTAAATTGAGAGTTTCTCTCAAGTTAGATTTACAGTTGCAGTTTTCATTAAATGCTAAATCCTAAATATTACTAATGGTATAGACATGATATTTCATGAAGCATACTTTCGAAAAATGGGTATGGAGGCTTTAAGTAATTCTGATAGAAGCAAATATCATGTTTCTCATTGATCACCTATAGAAAGAGATTTTTCGCTATGCTGATATTAAATAAGATGAGTTAGAAATGAAATTGAGATTTATGGCAGTACCATAAATCTTACTTTGATACCAAAATGAATTTTGAATGATGCTTGGAAAAACCGCTGATGAGTTTATATTTTTAGGTCAAAACAACTAAGGAAATCAGGAAAACGCCCAAGGTTTTCCAGAAAGACTCGAAAATGGAAAGATCTATTGCTTTTTAAGGTTCGAGGTAATTCTGGCAAGATTTTTAGTGCTTCAGCTTTTCTAGATATTGTTGTGGAAATTTTTCGTTGATGTGATAATCCGTAGAATTGATTGTATGTGTCGGACGAACTGCTATCGAGAAGGTTTTATCTCTCCCCTTTTTGTGTGCCATATACAAGCTTATATTTGTTAAGAAGTGGAAGTGCTTTTCATTAAATACCGGAAACTGTTAAGACCCAATTACAACACAAGAATCGTAACAAGATCTAATTAGAAGATTAGATGTGAATTTGGACAAAAACGTGAACTTAGATAAGTATTGTAAGCAATCGGTAGCAAAGGCATTTCCTGTATGACAAGAATACAAAGATATGAGTATAGATAAAAACAGAAAAAACATGGGTATAATCTAAGGAATGTAAATTTAGACAGATATAAAAATGAGATAATTAATGAATCATGAATCATGGAAAGCATTCCCATTTTTACTTGTCTAAAATTTATTTTAGTTTTCGCGACATTCTGAAGAGATGGAGTTAGACGAGTTTAAGGAGTGAATAATTGGATTTTAAGATAAGTTGATGTGCGATTATAGGAATTTGGATCTCTGTGTCCATTTAAAGGAATTTGGAGTATTCTCATAGGAATGGATTCCATATGTTTTGGATTTTTGTCACACAGAAAGTGGAAAATGAAACTAATTAACTTGAATTTTAGTTCTACAACTATCATCATAATTAAGGTTACGGAACTAAATACACCAATAATGATGAATTTCCGATGAGGTATTATGTGTGCTAGTTCTTCTTCTATTGTTTCAGTAGTCCTTTCAAATTGTACTGTAAGTTGCTCAATTAATTCTTTTCCTTGTTGATCTAATTCTTTCCAAAGAGACTCTGGTTTTGGTAGGTCAGTCTTTAAGTTGATAATTTCATGTCTTCGAGCTAAGATTTCTAATTCTGCATTAATTCTTTCTATTTCGAATTTGCTAATGATGCCTCCTTCTGCGATAATATTTTTCTACCAATGCATCTTCTCATCGCATTTTTTGTTAAGCTAATCAACCGTTCATACACTCCGCCACTCCAAGGGGCTCTTGGAGTTATACTCTTCCAAATGATTACCTTCATTGTTAAAAAGTTCTTCATTTTGGTAGTGTATTTCATAATGGTCTTAAAAACTAATTGAAATTGGTTTGCATTATCACTGAGAATCAGTCTAGGATAACCTCGACGTGCGCTGAATCTTTTTAATGCGTGTAGAAAACTTTCAGCTGTTAAATCATCTACTAGTTCAAGGTGTACAGCCCTGGTTATAAAGCATATAAATAGTGCTATCCATCTTTTGGTAAGACCACTTTCGCCCTTTATAGAAAGAGGGCCTAAGTAATCCAGGCCGACATGTTCAAACGTTCGAGTCCGTATAATTCGGGTTTCTGGTACATTTGGCATGATTGGTAATTTGAATGGCTTCGCTTTCCATCTTTTACACGCCATACATTTGTTTAATACGCTTTTTACTTCCGTTCTGCCTTTAGGTATCCATAAGTTTCTTCTTAGTTCTGATAATGTATGGGCGATTCCTGCATGACATAAATCTTCATGTTGGTGTTGGATGAGGAGCTTAGTTATTGGATTATGCCTTGGAAGATATATTAGATTCAAATTGTCTGGATATATTGATATACTAGTGTTATCCAGTCGGCTCCGACATTTCCATAGGGAATGTGTGTCGCTATAATAAAGATTCCATTTGTTTATTTCCTTATCATTGATACCTTCCGATTGAGCTTGTATAATTAAGGCTTTTTTTGCTTCGGCTAGTTCGTATGATGTTAATTCTATTTCTTCTGGTACTTCTTTCAACCATGTAAATCTTCCCTTCGATATATATCTTAAAAATCTTAATGCCCAAGCTGCTGTTCTTCGTAGTCTCGTCCATTTACTAATACGAGTTGCATCAATTAACTGAAGGCTTCGGATTGTGATGGTCTTAGTTGTTGCCGTTGCTGTATAAATTTTGGTTTCATATTCTTCATGTTCGTGATAAATATTATTTTCCCATTGGGGCCATGTTGATTTATCATCCTTTAACCATTGAGGACCAGTCCACCATTGTTCGAAATTTGCAAGTTGAATTGGCGACATGTAGCCTTTTGTTGCTATGTCAGCAGGGTTGAACATGCTTGGCACGTATCTATATGAAATTCTAGACATTCTTATTTCATCGATTCGATTCTGTATGAATTTTGGTAGGAGCCTCGATCGGTTTTTTATCCATTGGAGTGCGCATTGAGAGTCCGACCATAGTGTCACTCTTGCATCTTCAATTTCTAATTGTTTGATGATGAATTTGGTTGCTCGCACTCCGATTAAAATAGCTAACAATTCTAGTTTAGGTATTGTTATACCTTTTGCAGGAGCTATTCGAGATTTCGCGAAAATCAAAAATGTGTTTATACCTTGTTTTGCATAAACTGCTGCAGCATATGCCGTGGGAGATGCATCGGTAAACACATGAATTTCCAATTGTTGTAAACGTTCAGGATCTATCACGCAACGTGGAACATCCTTGACTTCTGTTGGCCATCGACTTACGAGGTTTTTCCATGTCTCAATGTCGTCGTTCTCCAGCGATTGGTCCCAGGATAATTTCCTTTTCCGAAGAGCTTGTAGGAATAGTTTAAATAATAGCATCGATGGAATTAAAAATCCCAATTGATCATACTGTGAAGCGATGAATTGTAAAATTGTCCTCTTTGTGGGGGTTTGGTTATTCCATGGCCTTAAAGTTATTCCAATAGAATCAATGGCTGGATTCCAATTAATACCGAGGATTTTTCTTGTTTTACTTATCTTTGCTCGGTCATCTTCCGGTATAAGTTCATTGAATTCATTGTCATTTGAAAAGAATTCTCGTATATTCATTGAGGCGTTTTTGAAAATGTCTTTCATTTCGTTGTAAATTTTGATTGCTTCTTGCGTTCCACTTACGGGCAGTATGACATTGTCGACATAGAGATTTTTCTTTATTCCTGAAGCGGTTTTATTGCCATAAGTTTCTAAATGATAATTGAGTGTAGCTGAAAGTAAGAAGGGAGAAGCTATTACTCCAAACGGTACTCTTTGAAACCTGTAACATACCAAATTTTCCTTTGTAATTTCTCCGTGGATGTCCTTTAGCCATAAGAATCGAGTGCAATTCCTCTCCGAAATTCCTCTTGATGTAATTCCAATTGCAAAAAAGCCTTTTCTATATCTGCCATTATGACAATTTTCATCATTTTGAGACGGAGCAAAACACCGGCTAAACCAGGTAACATAATGGGACCACGATATATAATACATTATTCAGACTTTTTTCTCCTTTAATGTGGGTTGAAGCATCGTAGACAATGCGTAATTTTGTAGTTGCCTTTGTTGGGGTTTATACTTCATGATGAGGCAAATAATGTATAATACCTTCTTGATCCATATTTGTTGTCACTTTCTCAATAATGTTAGATTGTAATTGCTCTTTGATTATCTCGTTATAACGTTCGAGCAAAGACTGGTTGGTTTGAAGTCGTTTGATTAGCGTCTTTAATCGTCCATGGCGAAGACCATAATTATCTTGTAAGTTAACTTTTGAATCTCTCCATGGCCAACAAACTTGATACCTGTCGGAAAAAACCGAAATAACTGTATCGTAAAAATTTGAATTTAAATTGTGATCATTTGATGTAATAGTGAACGGTTATTAACTATTCACATGAGTCATTTTTTTTTGACATTGTCAATCAATTGT
>JAOVVO010000580.1:0-52837 GCA_028564675.1 Onchocerca lupi
TAATAATAATAATAATAATAATAATAATAATAATAATAATAATAATAATAATAATAATAATAATAATAATAATAATAATAATAATAATAATAATAATAATAATAATAATAATAACAATAAATAATAATTAATAATTAATAGTTAATAATTAATAATCAATAATTAATAATTAATAATAACAATAATAAATAAATATAGTTATAATAGTAAGGATGATTACAAAAATACTAAATAATCTTACCAGTGTCACTACCTTATCGTAATGATAAAGAATGAGTGCTTCACAGGGAAATATCGATGGTAGATTATCACCGGCAAAATCTCCCCAAACCGGAATAGTCTGTCTTACCTGGAGAAAGTAGCAAGGCTAAATGGAAGAGAGAAAAACAACTGTGTCTTCAGCTCCTAAACTGCAATTACATTACCAATTATCTAAGTTGAATGCAGTATAAATACGAAAATAAAAATCTACTCAGATATCGATTTAAAAAGGATTATTTGTATCAGATGATTATTTTATCTTCCGATGGTACTACTGCTATCAGCACTAAAATTACAAGAAAATTGCCTCATCAAATAAATGTGACTCGCTTTACCAGATTCAGATGACAGCAGAACTAGAATTCAAATGAAAACAAATCATTTTTTTCAAAGAAAAATTACATATATATATAATGATGGTAATTATAGGTAATAACCATAAAGGACTCTTTTTTGCGCTTAAAATATTAACAACTGTGTACATAATTTTTTCACTGAACTATCAAATGATTAACACTTAAATTCTTAGGGACCTTTACCGGATTTTCAAGATATAATTCCAAAAGAAGACTGGGACAAACTTACCGCAGTTTATCAGGATACTAATCTCGATAACATAGTAAGTTTTCTCGACATTTCAACCTGTTTTTCAAAATGAAAGATATAGTTTCTTGTCATGAAAATGTCATTTTCATTTTAATAAATGCGGTCTTTCGAATTCGTTCAAATCTAATCTTATTTTAGGAAAAACTGCGAAGAGTTGATGAAATAATTGATGCTTTGCCTGATTCGATTCGCCAGAAAATACCATTATCACCACCGTTTCAAAAACTACCTGACCATATACAGCAGCAGTTACAAGTCATCCATACAAAGCGTGGGTTAACAACAGAACAACGATTTCGGAAAATGAAAGCAATAATTGAATCTTTGCCATGGGACATGAAAAAACTAATGTTTCAGCCCTAGTACTCCACCATAGCGGTAGTAAAAATTCAAACTTGGTATTTGTACTTTTTAATTTAAATGATTTTAGAAATAAAGTTCACAATGTTATTCCTAGCGTTTATCGGAATAAATAGAATCATCTCGAAAAACAAATTTTACAACGAATTCAAAAGAAACTATGAGATCCAATGATTTGCAACAGAAATCTCTGATGTGTAAGTAAGCTCTAAAGGACAAAATTTTTAGCCTTCGTGATCTTATTCATTTAGGATTTAAGTTTCAGGTACAATAAATCAACACTCATCATAAATTAAGTGAGGAGTTCACGAACAATAAAAATAGTATCATTTCTCTCCTCGACCTTATATTATCTGAAAATACTTTTCAATTTTGTGATTCAAGGAATTCACCTGATTAAACTATTATTTGTGCTAAAGTTTATATATATTTTTTTATTAAAAATGTGAAAAGAATCATTTATCAGATAAACTCCGCGAGATAAAATGATTTAGAAGAAACAAATAGTGACGATTCGACAAAAGTGGGATATCTGAGTATTATGATATATATTTCTAAGCCAAAAACGGATGGAATAACGAAACATTTATTTTCATCAACAATGTATCGCTGGGCGTTGCCATCTCAAAATGAAGCAAGGAAATATCTGTTGGTTTCACTAATAATGAAGGAAAAGATATGGGAACAATCAGTAATTTCGATTTCTTTCAATCTGAATAGAAGATTGTAATAAAGTATTAAAGAAAAATGTATAGGATGTCCTCCTGATTCGAGACTTACAGGAAGTGTAGAAAAGAAAAAGCAGATAAATACAGCACGAAAAAAAAATATGCACCTATCATAAAATTCTATTTGATCTAAAAACTCTAGTTAAGCTAAAATAAATAAAAACATTAAGTAATAAGATTATGGTGAGATTAAATCAGTATTTCAAAATTACACCATTTTATCTTACTCTTTAATTGAGACAAGGAAGTGGATTTTTCAGCATAGATCTATGAACTGAGGCCAGTATTCAAACTCCATAATTCATCACCAAACAGTTAAGAAACCAAAATTTTTTGAGAAATTTATCCAGCAACACAGAGAATAACAATAATATCGGATGCATACCAAAATTACAAATATTTCTTCGAATATACTGCATAATAACCGACAATGATAAAAACAAAAAATATTATTCTACTAAAAACGTTTATGATTGTTCTTTAAGCTATAATATATTCAATCAATACCGTTTATTTATACCAGAGAAGAAAAAATTTGCTTTTCGTTTAGTTTTACATCAACTGGATTCAATCCACGAAAACTTTTGTTAGCCAAAATTTGGTTTTAACGAAATTTAAATTAATTTCATGATAAATGTTATTGGCAGAAGCATTAAAATGCAAAGAGTTATTTAAAAAAAAAGAAAAAAAGAGAGTAAACACTTGTCTCTCTAAAACGAGAAATAATACACGGCAAAAAGAGATCAAATCAGTAACCTTCATATGAATAAGTAATTTTATATTCTGGATATTTCTTCTGCAATAAATCGACTGTTTTCTCATGTTTTGCCTGACCATATCTCTATAAAAATTAGCAGTCAAGTTTAGTATTTGATAGCTCTTAAGGTTTTGCAATATGTTAAGATTCTATTTCAGAAAAGTTGGCAATCTACTGTAAAACAATCTTTTGCAGCCACTTATTCGTGATCTTGGCAAATCACAAGAAGCAGGACTTATAAAGTGTGGAGCTTTTCCTGATTATAACGTCACAGCACGCCAGAGACGATAGTATCTTCAATAAATATAGACATCAAGCCTTTTCGACTTGTTTAGTAGTTAAACTGCGGATGATGAAATTTCAATTTTACATTTAATCCATTAAATTCTATCACTGTTTAAAATAAGCATTTTCATCACAATTCGCAAAACTTAAAATGCTATTCCAGTAATAATTTTATGACTGCTAATCTAAATTAACCTGTGAATAGCCATAAACAAAAAGGTTTTTTTTTTGAGGTTCATGCTTTATGCGTCCACCACCAATACATTTCAATGAGAAGGAGGTACCAATTTCCTTTTCAGTTTGTTTGAAAATATTTTTATGCCATTTACAATGTTTATAGCCTCGAATAATCAATTTCTCTTCGCCTGTTGGTTTTGCGGTGATCTGCAAATATGGATTGAATGACAAATCAAACATACAAAGATATCATTGGAAAGAGTCCAACATCAGCAATAACTTAAGAGAAAGGAACTGCGAAATCCATGAACGGATATATATTCGATGCGAGAATAGCTGTAAACAAAAAGGTTAGATCAACTTAAGTCAGACCAAGCTGCGATTATTCTAATAGTTACCTTGATCATTATGTATTTAAATAAACCTTCCGAGTCTATATCCACATCTGGAACATCCTTCAACGACATTGGATACAAAATTTTCAGAGAAGTCTAATATCAAATGGAATACTCAATTTATTCAAAATCTTCCTGAAACTTTTGAAATTAAGAAAACATGAATTCGTCTCTAACAATCTCGTTTGCGCTTATTAAAATCCAAAATCCATGCTGTTCTGTATTTCAGTAAGGAAAGAAAGAAAAAGAATAAAATGGAGGGAAAATACAAAAAAAAAAAAAAAAAAAAAAAAAAAACCATAAGCAACTCAATGTGATTGAATGAGTCAGTTTCCAAAAATTAACAAAAAAGAAATAAAGCAAATGTATTTATGATCAATCCGTTCATTACACAAATTTCTAGAGTTCGTTTTCTTACATAAGTCCAAACGCATTCGCAATTCCAGAATTTACAACTGTAAAAAACACATAAAGTCACAATAAATATATAATAAAAAATAAAAACTGTTAAACAGAATAAACTTCAAGTTTAATCATTGATTGATATTATTAAAAAACAAATTAAAGTTGAAATTGCAACTTGCCCTTAATTTTAATCAAATGTGAAAACAAGGGAGAGAAGAAAATAGCAGTCAAAATTTTGAAATAATAATGGCATATATTAAAGCATGAATTAATATCCTTCAGTAGAGAAAGTGATCTTATAATTTGGATATTTTCCTTTCAAGATATTGACACTTTTCTGATGATCTGCTGGTCCATAAGCCTAAATATATGAGAATAAATTGGATGAAACAAATAATGTATAAATTTCAATGAAATGATTTAAAAGAGCAATGTAATTCGATAAATTGAAATCTAGCATCATTTTAATCACTTTTTTATGCAATGATTTAATCAATTTATTTCTTATTTTTTCATTTTTATTTTTTCTGTGATGAATGATAACAAGGATCTACGACATTCAAAAATTTAACACAAAGAACGATCACAACAAATGAGAAGTCATCTAATTACTAAACAATTCCTATTAATATAAGTTATATATTTCGATAATGGTAAATTAAAATAGAATTTAATAACCTGTGAATAGCCGTACACCAATATGTTATGATCTTTTGATTCATGCTTGATTCTACCACCACCCAAACACACCAATTCATAATCTGAACCAACTTCCTTCTCTGTTTCCTCTAACACATCGCCATGATATTCGCAACGAGCGTATCCACGTACAATCAGTTTCTCTTTCTTCGAAGCTTTTTCAATCACCTGCAATAATCTAAATTAGCTCAATTATAATTATCATCTCAGCATTCTGATTGTTATAATAGAATTCACCAAATTACTAAACAAACCTCGCCTCTTTATTTTCTTTATTAGCATATTAACTTCAAACGATCAATTTTCTTAGACTCAAAATGAAAACTTCAGATAACCAAGAAATAATTACGACCACTTAATTACTTGATAAATCTATTTTCGGACCACAAATCTACCTTTATTAATATATACTTGAAAACACCATCTGGATCGATCTTAGCATCAGGCACATCGGTTAATGGCATAATCGCTGCACTTGAAAATAGTTTTATCTGCCGAAATTGGCTGATAATTTCAATGGAACGGAAAATTTTGCCTGCAAAAAAACTGCTTGAACGAAGAATGCCGGACATATCTGTACTGACAAATATGCTATTCGCACTACTAATTTTAATCTGATCACTAAAACTGCATACGACTTCTTCGATCCTTTACTGATTATTTTATCCTCTACCTCATTCTGACTGAAATAGTGTTTGAATCATGATGCTCGAACCACCAGTGCTGTAGCAGTTGAACTCCAAATGAAAACTAAGGCTTATTACTGAGTTGATAGAAATCCCTAGAAATTCCAACAATTAAGGAAAAGAAAATAACTGGGTACAATCTGTGGCAATACGTCAATGTCTAGAAATCTTTTAAAAAAAGTCCGAAGTAGAAACTTTCATTGTACAAACATAATCGAACAACATACAAATAACAGAAAAGTTCGAATATGTACAAGAAATAACAAAAATAATCATAATAGAAGAAACTGGAAAAAATTATCGGAAAAAAAAATCACAAAATAACTTCATGAAACGTTATTAAAACTATGTCTCAAATTTCATAACAATCAACATATATCATTATTGTTACTATCATTTGATCCAGTTCTTTTCTGAATTATGTTAAAATGTCAAAAAAATAACCAAAACATTAAAATGTCAAAAAAATAACCGAACTATATAACACGATTTTCAGGCATACCTTTTATGGAGTTGTCTTGCCGAATCAAAAAGCACAGCATATAATCTAAAGTCGACTGGGCAACAATAATTACGATCTATATCGTACCTTAATCTGCATATGTGAACTGGTAATCGTTTAAAAATTAATTCCTGAGCTACTGTTAATATGTTTGCATCAAATTCGACAATTCCAGTCTTGTTATAGACTAAATGCATATTCCAGTCACTAGAGCATATCTGAGAAGCTTGAAATAAGCTGAGAAACAACATCATAATTTAATTCACTAATCTGAAGCACTCACAGTAAATATAATCAGATAATGACACTGTTGACTTGTTCTGAAGATTAATGTACGAAAGTGTCCGACGGTAAAATTGCTGCATTGGATAGAAAGAGTATTATTTTGTTATTAATTATCAAATACATGAAAAATGTTACTCTGCATTATGAAATACAGAAATACAACTGCACTATCTTCCTACATCCAAGTGCAGAACATTTGTCAATAAAACTTATCAAGTAATTATAATCACATTTAACTAGAAAACTCCGCAAATTCTCTGTAAATTTTTTGCCACTGATCACCTTTTCGTTAACGCATAATTGAATTGATGCTCGAAATTTTTTGCTGCTCTTGCTTTCCGAATGGATTCTAGTGTTTCATAAACACGTTTCATTGTACTTCGATTAAATAGTTTGGCCTAGAAAGAAAAAGTACATAAAAAATGATTTCACAATAATGAAAAATCAAAAAACTATTTCTTTTCTCCATTTATTTGAAAATTTGAATTAATTAAACTTCAGATTTGAGACAAGAATGTGAGACAAATAATACAGTAGAATGGATCTCTTAAGTAAAATTTATGATTATCAAATTCTAAATCTGTATAAACTAGAAAAAAAATTAACTTGTTAATTCAGTATTTAAAACAAACCCGACCATTCACTGCAACGCTTTTTTTGGTGATAATTAGGATATGTCATTGTGCTTACTGGCCCTTTCAAAAGATGATCAAACATAATAGACTAACTTATTCAATCCATTTTTAATCTCTAAACCTGTCAACAGATGCGACAGTATTATCGCCGCTTGCTTATATAACATATGCCATTTTATGCTTCAGTAACGCTTAACTATTCAAACCCTGTATTGTAACGAGGATAGAACTTTATTACCAAAAACAGCTACTAATTCCTTGCAAAACAACTTAGCTGTCATTATAAGAATGTTAGGCAGGAAAAAGAATTCAGTTGTTCGAGAAAATTAAGAAATCAAAATCTTCTTACACCAAGTCTTTTTCTTACGGCAGCAGATGGATTTGAATTGGTATCGTCTTGTCGTTTCCTCTTCTCTCCTTTTATTTTTCCTCTCAAATTAACGCCAACCGCAACTTCGACATCTCTGATGTACTCTTCTTCCTCCTTCGTATCACCTTCTGGATTATAAGGTTTCCTAAAACCGGGAAAAGCATCAAAATAATCTAAATCTTGGAAAAAATGTAACAACAAACAAAGTTTTCTTCTGGCCTTTGATTTCTAGAAAATACAAATAATCCCTTTCACTTTTTTCTGTTTATTCTTTTCATTTTGGATTCTTTCTTTGATCACATACTGAATGATTTCATTCAACGGATAACCCATTTCATCACGATCAATGATTTTCCCATGTAATGGACAACGCTTTAAATCCATGCGGGGACATAAAGTTCCATCACTAAGCGATGCACGACACTGTCGACTACCCTTTAACTGCTGACCAACAAATGTCATAACTCGTGAATGATATGCTTCTGTAGTATCGAAATTTGTTGAACAGCTGGAATAAATTTTAAAATAGGGCTAATGAAAAAAAAAAATAATGAAAGAAGTGATTAAAGTAGTAAAGTGTAAAATGTCGGTATTTTGTTAACCTTTCATCCGAAGGACGCCAGAATCGATGACAATCGGCATTATTTCGTGGTACTTCAGCAGGTTTGATGTCATTTTCACCCCAATATTTCAAATCAAGTCCATATAACAAAACTGGTACTTTCTTTTCATGATTTTCATATTTTTTGTAATCTGAAAACTCAAAAGTCTTGAATCTTTTTCATGAAATCATAAAATGAAATTCCATAAGCTTACCCAGAGATGAATTCGGTAGTTTTCGCACTCCATTAATTGCGCTAGGGCCGGGCAAATTATCTGTCTCTTTTTCCATCGTTTTTTTTAAAATGTATTCAGGCAATTCTTCTGGTGGTTTGTAATTCAATTCCAAGCCTGGAAAATATCTAACTCTCAATCAGAACCACAAACTTTCCAAAACTTTGTTTCGTGAGATGAAATTAAAATTAAATTATGCAGTGAAAAGAAAACCAGATTACCTTCCTTTTCTAGAACGTCTTCAAGATCATCGATCTCCGAATCTTCTTCATCTGACTTTTGTTTGTTTTGCAATTGCAGCTCTTCACATCTGAAATTCCGTCAAATCCAAAATTGCGTCCTTATAAAATTCTTTAACAGATTTAAGGAGAAAAATTCCATTAAAATTGCAATCCAGAAAAAAGATTCATAAAAAGCAATTTCATGAAAACTGAGAGGAAAAAAGAAATACAAACTTCTCTAATTCAACCGTAATTCTGTCTTTTAAATCAACGATTTCCTTGCATAATTTCTGCGCATTGTTCCCACCGTATTTGCCTAGCTTAAAAAGCCAGCGGCAAACGACTTTTTTACAAAATTGCAGCATTTTCATACAATCCATCAAGGCATTTATGATTATTTCATTTTCCGCATTCACATTCACAATTGGTGCATTCAATGGAACAGTTACAGTCACTGATTCAAGCAGATCGTATCCGTGGGTCATCTAAAATTTTTTAATTACACGGGCTAAACCATATCACAAAGGAAAGAATTTGGCATGAAATCCAACGTTACATCATTCATCGATAATGCTGATAGTACGGTTTAAGTAGATGGAGAAAATAATAAGCTGTGACTTCTCTAGTTAAGTTTCAAAAAGTTCTCGTGAAAAAGTAAGCGCGACCTCAGTCTCACATCCCAGATGAATTTTACTATCGATATCATCATTAACATCAAATCGTGGCACCAGCAGTTCGAGTGCATGTCGTGTCTCATTGATATAACGTAAAATTTCCTCTTGTCGTTCTCTAAATTCTCTTTCAACTTTCTCGACCATTTGTTTACCTTGCTCATCTTTCTTCCGATTTGCTTCTTCAGCGCGTTGTCGTTCAACCTAAAAATTACCTGTCATAAACAATTTAAATTTGCAAAAAATCGGAAGAATTCAAAATGAGAATAGATACTCTGATAAATTCGAATTTTTAATAGTAAGAAAACAAAGAATTTTTTTTCGCAATGCAATCTTATGTAATGTATAAATGTGATGAGGCACTACAAAATAATTGAAATATTCATAATTATTGTATATATTCAACAACATAAAAATCTTAATTTTTTAAAAAATATAAAAGGAGTTAACCTGAAGCTCGGCGCTGGCGTGTTCAAAATCCAAAGATTTTGAGGAACGCAAGAAACTGACAGAAAAATCCAATTTCGGATAAGCTTCAGCATATTTTTCATGCCAAAGTTTGATAAGTTTCAATGTTTCTAATTTGAGGATTTTAGCAGCTTCTTTAGGAGATGGAAGAGGATAATGAATAGGATCTGTTTCGACTGTATACAATAAAACTTCCTGGAAAGTTAAAATTTGTTAAAAATGAGCCTATCACAGGAAAAAGGCATATTACAGAATAGCCAAAACAAATCATTTTTTTTTTTTTTAAATAATTTCGAGTTCGAAAAAAATTTTAATGTATTCTCAATCAATCAAGTAAGAACAAAATAATTAAAGGTAATCCCCAGTAATTTCGGCACTTTTGCTACAAACCTGTATATGATTGGTCAGCTGAACACGGAAAACATGAGAGCGTTGGAAGAATTCGTTGCAGAGTTGTAAAACAGCCAAACGATATTCACAATTGCTCTGCCGGAAATATTTCAAAAAATCGGTGAATATGGGTTCAATGATATCCGGATTACTCTTCAGAATTTGTTTCAGTTCTTTGAGCTTATGTTCATTCAGTACTCGTCTATTAAAATCGAACTGAAAACAATAAAAATGAGCTTTATCGTGAAGCGTTAAACAAGTATTGATTCCGGCAGTTGCAAGAACCGATATCAATCAAATAAGAAATTACGGATTCTGGAGGCTATAGTTTATATCATGCTTCATTTAATCAGACTAATAGATAAAGAATTGAACATTTATATTACGTATTCAGAGACATGCGTGACATTCAAACATCAGGAAGAAGAGCTATCTTAATAAAATCAGCTTTGTTTTTATCAGATATATACTTATTCAAAATAAATCAATATATGTAAATAAAAATTAATGCTGGTATTTCAAATTCTTCAAAAATGAACTGTACTTCAGTAGTCTCAAAAGTTGTTTTACCTGTTTAACTAAGTGGGATAGAATTCTTTTGGAGGCTATTAACTGAGAAGATTGTTCGACTTGCATTCAGTGAAATTCCAGATGTTACGCGGACATAATATTAACGATAACAGAGTTTACAAGGTGAAACTATCCAGAAGCCAAGAAGACGATGAAATTTCTAAAAAAATTTCAATTTCCAAAATCGAAACAACTTGTTATATCTCAATAGTCAGTTACGAAAAAAAAAATAGAAATATCTCCACTATTCTAAGCGAAAAAAACCGAAATATCTCCACTATTCCCGAAAAAATACGTTATTTTGATATGTGTGAAAAGACATAATATGGGAATGTTGTTAAATCTATTCTTGCTGAAATAAATTTGCATATTACGAGTAAACGTGTTTGAAAGAAATAAAAATAATAAGTGGAATACATTGTATGGGTAACTAATATGATTTTTCATATCTATATGCCTTCTTGATGGGAGATAAAGCGGGCTGAAAGATGAAAGACGGCTCCTATGTAACGATGCTCGAGAGTTGGGAATAATCATAAGGTCTATAATTTACCATAGACACCATTGCTTCATCCTTTCTTTCCCCATCTGTATTTCATGGGCTTCTTCCCTTTTGACTATTACTGTATTTATATTCATGATTTGCAAGCTTTTCTAATTTAAGTAGTAACTGGTATAATTTAGATATGTGGCTGCAACTGCCTTCTGACTTATTTAATTAGAATCTTAGTGATCTTTTTTTTTGCAATCTTCCTCATCTTATTTCTAAATAACTCCCTCCCCCAATTTTAATTTCTTAATCCTTAGATTTAGAAATTATTTCGAAATATTACGTCAGAATAGAATAATACTTTTTTCATAGATGACCTTAAGCAGACTTTAACAAAACTTCAAGTTAAAAAAATCTTAAATGAAGAAAAAGCTAAAAACCATAGAGTTTATCTTTTTCTTTCACTAAGAATTTCATCTTTCTATGAAAGTCGACTAATGCTTTACGGAGATAATAACGCTAAAAAAATTATGACAAAATAAAGTTGTCAAAGTCTTTTAATTTGCCACTATATTGCTACTTACTGGTCTACTGAAATAAAACTGACTGATGTATTAAGATCCTGCTAAATGATCTCGACAATAGGTAATCCTGACTATTACTTATAAAAACCTTCGACGAACTCTGATGACAAACAAATCAAACTCCGAGTGACTAACCGCAGTCTTTCCAAGAAAATGAAAGGAGGGAGAGATATTTCTTTGCATATTGGCGGGCCGCGCTCTGACTGTTATTTTGGGTTATTGGATAAGCTGAAGGTCTGTTATTGGGTTCAACATTTTTGGTTGTGCGTCCTAAATTGTTGAGTTCCTGAAGTATTTTCAGATTTCGATCCTTCTTCACTGCATATATATAGGATGTCTTCGGGTGTTTTGGTCAATTCGGAGTGCCAGACTGTATTTCAGCAGCTTTCGGAAGGAAAGCATCATAAACTGCGCTATATCATTTACAAAATCGAGGATAAAGAGGTTGTGGTGGAGGCAGCTGTCTCACCCGATGAAGTCAGTTTGGACACATTTAAAATTTAGTTAACTTCAAATGAGAGATATATAGGAAGTGCAATCGAGAAGAAAAACTGAATGATTCAGTCATTGTTTTATTACCACCACATGGATTGATCTTGCAATAGTATGAGACTGAACTTTCTTTTTAGTCTTCAATTTAAGCACAGCATATTACATTAAGTAATAATTAGAATAGTTCGGTGATTTCTGAGATTTATTTAGTCATTAATCAATCTATAAAATCTGATTTTAATTATTTCTTCTGTAGCTTGGTGTAACAGATGATGATCACGACGAAAATTCGAAAACTGCATATGAAGCATTTGTACAAGATTTAAGGGAACGGACGAATGGTTTCAAGGATTGCCGTTATGCTGTTTTTGATTTCAAATTTTCTTGTAATCGACCCGGAGCAGGCACTTCAAAAATGGATAAAATTGTCTTCATACAGGTTTGTCTATAATTTAAGGTATAAATATTTTTACATGGATGAGCTATTTTAAAAATTAGGATTCTTAAATCTAAAACTCTAAATCAAGCATCTATAAATCACTCGATTTTTCGAATATCATTCTAAAGCATGCAAGAAATAAATAAATCTTTGTTGAAATTTATTTGATTTGCAGTTATGTCCTGATGGTGCACCAATTAAAAAGAAAATGGTTTATGCTTCATCTGCATCTGCAATCAAATCTTCGTTAGGGACTGCTAAAATTCTGCAGTTTCAAGTAAGTTTAGTTTTTTGGTGCTGATAAGCTCTAATCTAACTTTTTGTGAATGTCAATAAATACTGAGAGCAAAGCAGTGAAGGCCAATCAAAGTTATTTTTTTTTCTTATTCTCAATAGAATATTACGCTATCGCAAGGAAAGTACTCCTTTTCGAAATCTTATTGTTGATCTTACAACGATTTTCCTAGGGAGTTATGCCTGGATTTATGCTTGGATTATGTATGAAGAATTTATTTTAAGGTATCAGATGATTCCGAAATCGCTCATAAGGAGCTTCTGTCAAAGTTGAGTGAAAAATATCGTGATAATTGATGGTTTGCTGGTCGCATAATTGTCAATTGGAGCGATGTATCCAATTGAACTGGATATTAGCCTCACTGTTTTATGTTGATATTTATTTGGTTCACCATTAATCACGACCAATTAAAAAAATTGGATATATGTTACTACTTGGAGTTAGACTGTTATTAAATTTTCTAGTTTAGAATTCCGAAGAAAACTTAACTGTAATTTGCGACAACAGGCTTAAATCAAATGCTATAATTTTATATTTTGGCATTTATTCGGAGAGCTTTTATATTTTTTAATTTTTAGACACAATTTATATTTTTATTACTCGTGTTGAGGATCCGGAAAGATAGTCGTAGTCAAAGGTTAAGTGAGGTGACTGAAAACAACAAGAAGTGAAAAAATAAGAAAATTGAGTATAAGAACTGGTTTCGGTTAATATATTCAAAGGATTTTATTGGACGCCCAACACCTATAGGAAATTCAACTATTTCCGTACCTTTCATTACATAAATTGCAAATATTTTTGTGGGATTGTAATTGAAGCTTCCTTATTTGAGGATCGTTCATTCATTCACTAAGTGGAATTGAATGCTTGGAAAGAATTATAGAGATCAGATGCTTGAGAAGTCGAATCATTTCGTTAACAATTTAATTGAGCCTAGAATTGTGCATTCTTTCCCAATCACTCGTGCATGAACATCGAAGATAAGTTACGGCCTACCCATATTTAATTTGAAGGATTTCTTATAAAGTCATATTTTTTTCCTAGTTCAAAAACGTGATTTATCTGTCTTTTTTCTGTGTATTTCTGCAATCCTTTATTTCGCTTTACAGTTTCGAATCCATCATTCCTTGTCAACAAAATTCATTTTATGTCACTTTATTTCATTCGCACTTATCATTCTTCAGTTCTTCCATCTCATATATGTGCACACATATATATTCATGCGCATATGCTTTGTTTATCACTGTGTGCTAAATGTGTTTGCATAAGAGATCATTTGTTCTAAAAACTTTTTTTTTTCGGTTGGAAAATGAATTTTTCTTCTTTAAAGCTTAAGTTGAATATAAATATAGTTTGTTCCGATTAGTACTAATAAAGTATCTAATCAAGCTGCATGTAAATTTGGACAGTTATAAACTGCACCAATAATACTTCAGTCTGTTAAAGTAAATATATTATTGAACATAGGATGAGTATCAGGGTCTGAGTAATTACTGTCATTAATAGATTGAATATGAAACGATGTGATAATCGATGCTATAATTTCTTTACCTGGATTGTGAGTCTGCCATGTGCGACGTGGAATCATATGCTCTCTCCAGTAGATTAAGAGATAAAGGGTAATTTCGATATTTCGAAGGTCACAAATGAAGGGCATTACAAATTTTTATTTCGACTAATTAATTTATTAGTATTGACATATTGCTAAGTATCTTATATTCGTCTTTATTTGTTGTATAATACTTTGTTTGAATCAGCAAATGTTTGAACGCTGAATTCTGTGCTAATTGCCAGAAACGCATAGCATGAGAACATGCAAGTGCTATTATATCTTTGGTCTTTTATTAGGATTTACGAGAGATTATTGTTTCATTTTCCTTCATCGAATGCTAATTCCGTTTTTAAATTCGACATGCAACTAATATTTCTTTTTTCAAGTATTAGTTATTGGAAATAATTTCAGAAAAATAGGAAATAATCTATTTAAATTACAGATTTTCATTTGAAAAAAATCTTTGCTTCTATAATCGTCAAATGATGATGAACGCACCAATAATTCTCCTGAAAGAGGGAACAGAAGCGAAGTTTGGTAAACAACAAATAATTAGTAATATTAGTGCATGCAATGTTATCGCCGATAGTGTTCGTACTACTTTGGGGCCTCGTGGTATGGATAAATTAATCATCGATTCTAAAGGTATTCTTCTTGCGAAACAGCGTTTTCGTATCTTGTAGTTTTATTCTCTGCTATGATTATTTGATCAGACAATGAAAGCATTAAGCATAATGTGAAAGATGGATGTAAGGGATAGGCTGTCCGGACAAGACTAAATTGTCTCTCTGACGAAGTAATGGAACAGAAGAAATAACCATATGTTTGAGACAAATGAGTTGAAGTTATTCCTTAGGTTTGTATCATCTATTTTCCCAAAATCATTTTGTCCGGATTTCTCTACAATATGATCGCATGAACTTAGATTTTGAATCTTAGTCGATTAATTTCGTGATCTTTAGTCGGAGCTGATGTACGATGTGCATTTTTTAGCTATTTGGCTACCTAAACTGTATGTTTTGATCAATTTTTTGCTTCAAATTCATTGTTTCTAGTCTTTCATAGATTCTTGTGATCAGAGATTCCACTTAAATTTTCTTCATCTCCTTTGCTTCTTCCAGGCTCGTTTTTTTTTTTTTTTTTGTTAAGTCAACCCATTGACTAAAGGAGCCCATATAATCTGATAATATCACTTGAGGAATCTTTGATTCATGATTGATATCTTTTCTTAAAATTAATGTATTATTTGATAGTTTGCATTATTATGTCACTTGCAATTTTCACGTCCTCGGTCTTTAGGTAAAACAACGATTTCAAACGATGGAGCAACCATTCTGAAATTATTAGATGTTGTTTATCCGGCAGCTCAAGTTATGGTTGATATAGCGAAAAGTCAAGATGCTGAGGTTGGCGATGGCACTACTTCAGGTAAAAGCTTATTGCAGCTGAAACTAAACTACTAAAACTTTTGCTGTTTGGCTATATTAGACGGGTGCTTATTTCATGTTTTTCAGTTGTAATACTATCGGCGGAACTTTTAAAACGTTCAAAACCTTTCATTGAAGATGGTGTTAGCCCGCAGCTGATAATTCGATCTTATTCTAAGGCTTGTGAAGAGGTTTGCTGTTTTTGATTATTGTGTCACAGTATCGAAATAATAGAATGGATTATCAAATCTAGCTATTTATATTTCTGAAACGCTAAAATTTTAACAGCTTCTCTCAGTTGTGATAAATTTTTTGAATTCTTTTTTTAAAGAATCAACTGCTAAGTGATTGATTGCTATCTCAGTCGACTATATATACATATATATGTAATGTCATTTTGGATGTTTTGAAGTATTTCAAATGGTTATAATTACTGTTATAGTTATAATTACTATTTGATCGCACTGTTATATTATTAAAATGGATACAGCGCAAAGAGAAGAAAAGTTTTTTTAGATGTTTTGTAATTTAAGGCAGTCAGTCGGCTTAAACAACTGGCCATAAAAATAAGTGGTGATGCTAACATGTGTGAAATGCTGAAACGATGTGCCACAACTTGTCTCAGCAGTAAATTGGTACGTTTTGTTCCATATATTATTCACATATTTGCAGTGTTTTTGCTTTTTTATTCAAGCAGTAGTTGAAGTTTCTAGTTCTTATTAAAGTGGACAAGTAGACGATTAGTTGGTCGCTAGGATTTTTTCTAGTCCTTGTTGATGCACTTAGAGGTTGCAGCAATAATCACGCATAAGCTCTTCTGGAATACGTTTTATGCCAGAAAATGATAGTAACTTAATCAGTCTTCCTCATTAGAGGAAGCAAATGACATCTATATTTAAACTATCTCATTTAATTTATGCACGATCTCGAGAATCCTAATTTTCTCGGCTTAATTAAGTTGTTTTGAGCTGCTCGATGTTTATTTTATGTTTTTGACTTATTCGAAGCTTGAAATAAATCTCGTAAATAAATTCCTTTCTTTCCCGACTGCTGCTGTCTTCGTACGTAGTGAAAAGTTTGAGATAATTGTTTTTTTTTTTTTTTTTGGATTATTTTCAATTACTTGATTAAAATTCAAGATAAGTCAAGAGCGAGAATTTTTCGCTGAAATGGCTGTCGATGCCGTCTCATACTTGGATGAAAATCTGTCGTCGAATATGATAGGGATTAAGAAAGTCAGTGGTGGATCTCTTTCGGTATGTATTTTCCTGAAGAGCTGATTTTTTCGTTTTTCTGAAGTCTTTTAATTATTTGACATGCTAATATTAGTCTTTCAGGATTCTCAACTTGTTAAGGGCATTGCATTCAAGAAGGCTTTCAGTTATGCAGGCTTTGAAATGCAGCCAAAACATTACAAGAATCCGCTGATTGCTTTACTCAACATTGAACTGGAATTAAAAGCTGAAAAAGACAACGCAGAAATGAGAATTCAAAGTGTGGATGAATATCAAAAAGTATCATTTGTTTCTGCAAAAAATTTCATTTATAAATGAGAAATTGGGGATTATTACTGATTACTTATGCTAGTGAAAATCTTGCAATACAAGCTTTAATTGCTAATCTACATTATACAGAAAATTTCCTTTTAAATCTTTTATTTTTCAGATTGTTGATGCTGAATGGACAATTTTATATGATAAACTGAAAAAAATTCAAGAATCTGGAGCGAAAGTAGTACTTTCGAAATTACCAATTGGAGATGTGGCGACGCAGTGGTTTGCTGATAGGTAAAAAAATGAAATTTTTTTTACTGTTCACCAGTATTTTTATATTTATTTTAACTATGGAAAAAATTCTTACTTCAGAATTTGCTAAAATTTTATTCCTGATAAATTCGCTTTCCTTTTATATATAGACGTTCCTTCAATGTCTGTGGAGTTGGAGTCGAGAAATGATACCGGTTTCGAACTAAATGAACTTTAATTTTTTTTTTTTTATTCATTCTAATATATATATCTATACAGAGATTACGATTTTATACCGTTTTAATTCTTGACTTGTCTTTCAAAACATGTTCTTGTAGGGATATGTTCTGTGCGGGACGTGTGGAGCAGGCTGATATGGATAGATTAATTGCCGCATGTGGTGGTACTATTCTCACAACGGTAAGTCAGATCAATAAGGAGCTTCTTGGAAGCTGCGCTGAATTTTACGAACAGCAAGTAGGAAGCGAACGGTACTGTTTTCATTTTTGGATACATTATATTTGCATTTATTTCAGAAATTAATAATTACTTTTTTTAATGGTTGGTTTTGAGTACTGACAATGAAAATTTTACGGAGAAATTATGCTTCGATGAATTGCGAAATGTTGCTATGTTCGAACTGAAAGTCATTTTCTAGCTTTTCTTCAGTTTTCTTCAATTTTTTCTAAATTTACTTTAGATATAACTTTTTCCTGGGCGGTACGAAGGCACAGTCTTGCACCATAATTTTGCGAGGTAGTGCAGAGCAATTCATCGCAGAAACAGAACGTTCCTTGCACGATGCAATCATGATTGTACGACGTGCTAAAAAAAATGATAAAATTGTCGCAGGTTTGTTTTTCATCATTGTGTATAATTCCATATCGTTTAAGTCATTTAGTTCCTCTTTTTCATTATTTTATTAGAGTTATATTATCACTAAGATCTCCTATAATTTATGACATCGACCCTCCAAAGAAGCTCTTTTTCATATCTGGTAGACCTCCTTTATTGCTAAAATTTTTAATTTTTATTCGTCAATACATGAATGGTAGGGAAGAATGACTATTATCACATATTTTTCCTCTTTTTTTTTGCATGCGAACTTTGCTTATTTATAACCAAGCAAAATGTGCTAATAAAATTACTGTTTAAAGCTTTTTATTCAACTTCAGGTGGTGGCGCTATTGAAATGGAACTTTCACGGCTTATTAGAGATGTTTCTAAAACTATTGCTGGTAAAGAGCAGTTTTTTTGGCAGGCATTCGCCAAGACTTTAGAGGTCTCATTTTGTTTGGTCTTTGTTTTTTTCAGAAAAGTTTATTATGAGGTAATGGAGAAACCAAATTTCAAAATGAGAAGCAAATTTTTCGTTTATTGTATTGAAGTATTTGTTCGTTGATTAATTCTTTGTTCTCAGTTTTATCATCTTTTCCTCATTTGATGGTAGGATCATAAATGCTTAGGTCTTTAGTATCTGAAATGCTTATCGTTTTCATTCCTACATGGTGACTTACGTATTAGTCAGCATTAATTATAAGTAAGGCTGTGTAAATTGAAAAAAGTAATAGAAATAACTTACCTTTACATGTTTGAGATAATTCCAAAGCAGCTATGCTACAATGCAGGCATAGATGCCACGGATATTTTGAATCGATTGCGACACCGACATGCAAAGGGAGACAAATGGGCCGGGGTTGATATCTATGCGGAAGATGTCAGTGATAACATGGAAGCGTGTATTTGGGAACCAGCTATTATGAAAATAGTTTGTTTTTTTTTTTTTTTTTTTTTTGCCTTTTCAATAGGAAACAAATTTAACTTGCTTAGTTCTCCTTTTTGTGAAAATAATAATTGAGAGCATTGTTGAGACATATATCTTAGAAACTTAAATTAAGTTAGAAAATATAGTAGTTTCAGCTACCGAAACGTGAAAAAATACGAAAAGTGTAAAAATATTGTAAAGAAAACTATTTTTAAATCACTAGCAATTTAATTTGCGGATTAAATATATGGAAATTTTGAACCATTACTCTTATAATTATGCTTAAATGTTTTTCATTTTCTTATTTTTGCCTGTAAAAATCGCTGAGCTTTTTCAGAATGCACTAACAGCAGCAACCGAAGCAGCATGTCTTGTTTTAAGTATTGATCAAACGATCAAGAATCCCCGTGCAGCAAGTGGTGGCCAGTTACCTGATATGTAAAGCATCTTTTGTTAAGATATCATTTAGAATATCATCGAGATTACTTTAATCAGAAATTTTGCTTAACAGAGAAAAAAATGAAGGCAGCCAAATTTTACGCTTATAAGCCAGCTGATTTCTTTATTTCTTTTTATTAATTATAGTTCAATGTTATTGGTTTGGTGATCATTGAAAGTTGGTTTTTTGAAATTTATACTTAAAAATCAAAATATGTCGGTCAATTTTAATTGTCATTGTTTTCGTTTTTGTTGAATTGCTTTTTTCGAATTTTTTTACGAATAAAATAATTCTTAAGTTTTTGGAGACAAAGACTGGATGTGAAATGTTAGAGAATCATGTAATTTAACGGACGTAGAGTTAAAATTCAGGATTTATGTAGAGGCACAAACGAAAAACAAGTTTCAGTTATTTTGCAATTAAATTTAAAAGTTTTCGATTTTCAGAAGTCGCTTTATGTGTCTTTTTTAAAATACGTGATCTTTTAAAAATTAACAGCTTATTTAATTCTTGATGATTTTACATCAATCGATAGTTATTTTTATGTTAAAGGTTCCTATCTTTCAGTAAATGATTCAGTGGTTTATAATATCTGTTTAATATCTATTCAATTTTTATACGTGTGTTGATAAACAATGGCATATTCATGATTTCCAAGTTAAAGATTTGAGTCGTTGAGATTTTTGAATTTAAAGGGCTATAATATTTATGTTTCATATTAAATTTGAGTGGTAATCAAACATTATTTTAAATCACCAAAGTTTTTTTTTTTTTTTTTTTGTAAAAAAAAAAGTTTTATATTTAGAATTTTGTTTTGAAACTGTTCTTCTTGCATAAAAAATTGCAAAAGGTTTTAATACAAAAAGTTTAAAAAATCTAAATTGTTTCGGTAGAGGATAATACTTTTTTTAATTATTTTCCAGATTATGAGCGTGATTTCTAAAGTTCACCGAAGGACTACCGACCGCAGTCTGCGTGATACACGTAAGCGTGTTGGAGGCGTTTCGCAGATGCTGTAATTGAATTTAAAATGAATTATGCAAATACATCACTCTATATTATTTAATGACTGAGTGCAGAATTTATTTTAATTTTTTCTATACAAACTATTTAATACAAAAACTTTATCTATGAACACATATTTAAGTTATTTTCATTTTGACAGGAAGAATGCTATATTTGAACTCTGCTTCTAGTTTTGCTAAAACTGAAGTAGAAAGTTAACGTCGACGAAAATTTGAAAGGTACTCAACTAAACTTTTCAGAAATACGGTGAATGCATGCTTAGCAAATAAATCCCAAATATACCCAGAGACCTTCAAGAACTTCTAATGATACTCATTTATGATGTGAACGAATCCTTCTAAACTTTTCAAGTGTGAATTTCATTAGCTTGTGATAGCTGTTTCAGATTTTCAAGGAAAGCGCAGAAATAATCATCATTAAAGTCAAAAAAGAAGATGAAAGATTAAAGATCTCTTAGCGATTTTGCGCCCTACGAGATTCCTCTATTGAATGAATAGCTTTGGGTGGCTTTTATGATCATAAGCTATTCTACAATCTCTTTGAAAACTGAAGATCTTTAAGTGGATTATAAAGCTAGTGCCACAACATGACATTGTATTTTCAGCAAATTCATTCTTCTTGGAACAGTAGAATCAGTTTTGCTACCTCTGATCACTGCATGCAAATGCAGAAATAATCGATCATTGTTGTCATTAAGATGTTGATAATTTAGACTTTGAAACCCATTCGATATCATCATCATTTAAGCGATGAATGTTTATATTTTACTATTCATTGAATGAAGTTTGCAAAAAAATAAGAGAATCACTTGCTGTCCAGAGAATTCTATTAGAAGTTATTCGTCATATTCATTCAATTGAATGACTCTGTAAAAGTTGAGTATGGATTCTTTTTCAGATTTGTTTTCAGTCATGGAAGGATTTTAAAGTAAGGGATTGTTGACACAGTTAATTAGCTGATAGAATGCTTCTGGAAGGTCATACCCTCGAGAACTAATCCTTCTCACGCTTAGGGTTCGAGAAAAAGAACAAGAGTTTTCGATGCTTACTTTCGAAAATGCTTCACCGGCATAGCTCGAGGTGTAGTGGAAGTAACTTTTGTCGTAATATTCTTTGTCTTTATTTTACGACAGTTATTAGCTGCTGTTCTTTTCCGAATAGCGATTTTAGTCGGTTTAGAAATAGAATTCGGTGAGATTTTGGATGAGGATGATTTCAGGACTGGTAGCGAATGAGGGGTTTTTTCCGAAGTTGAAACCGGGTGCAAAAATGATGTTGGAAACGATACGTCGTCATCGTTTTCCACTTGTTCCATTTCATCCACATAGCGAGGACTGAAACTGTAATTAAATTAATTTTTCAAATTTTGAGATTTTCTAAAGCAGCTTTGGAGAATTACAGGATTGAACACACTTTACTGGATAGCGGGGATGATATCCGGAATATTCATGATATTCATCATTATCATTGTAAGCTTGCCCATCATAAGCATCGTCCAAGTAATCACTATCGTCATCCAAATAATCACTGTCGTAGATTCCATCCGACTCATCATATTCTTCATCATCCGAAGATTCATCACAATATGCTTTCTAAAGATTAAACTTCATTAAAACAAACACTGTATCTCGTCATAACCAATGAAAAATTTCTTACAAAATATCTTCAGAAATTTCATTACTCTGAAAAATTCATACTTTAATTCTTTGTGACATTAGTGGAACGGCATCACTATCTATTCCATCTCGGAGATTTCGAAATTTCCGTGAAATTTTTCCTCTTGCAATCTTCGAGTGTCTCATTCGAGATACTTTGTTCGGTCTTGGAGACCAAGTAGTGCTGTCCGTCAACCATTCACCCTTCTGAATTCTTCCCAAACGGTAATTGTTCATATTCGCCAAGCTTAAACTCAAATTAGTGCTGATCACCGCTAACGGATAAACCAGTTAAATGTTAGTGTTTTCTGAAAAATGACCATAATTTTCAAATCACTAAACTAAAAATAATTTCATCAGATTAGAATTTATTAAAAATGCAAATAAGTTAAATGTGCTAATCTAAGATGCGAAAAAGACATTTGACAGCATTAGGATTCTACCGAAAGCTTTTTGAATACAATGAAATTTTACCTTATGTAGTAATGATTGATCGATAGCTTTTCATTGCCATCTTCATACTATTAAATAATTTACAATTTTCTCACTAGAAATAAATATGCTATCAGCAATGTGAAATAGGAATAAATGTACGGGATCAATATCTGAGATCAAACGCAACATTAGAAGGATAGGACAAGATTTTCTATTTTGAAGATATGTTGGACACTAAAGATAACGAAATTTCGCTACTTCGGATCATCTCCCTACTTTCATCACCTTTTTTTTTTTTTTTTTTTCTTTTTTTCAAAAAAGCAATTCAATTTTATCGCATCGAAATAATTTGTGAAAGAATTGGCTTCAGCCTAATCTTTCTAGAAAATCGTGAATCTTCCAGAAAATCATGTTTCTTTATTTAACAATACAATGTCAAGATTACTGTACGAAGCATAGTAACCCAGAATTTTCCAGCGAACTTTTGAAATTTTGATATTTGTCAATGAAGTTGCTTGAAATTATAAATTTTATCATAAATTACTTTTGTTAAATCCAGTGAATGTTCAAAATTCTATTCGGTTAAAATTTAACGATCTTAATAAGATTGACATTACAATCATTTATTAGATATACCATTTTTCTCTTTAACGATTTTAATTTTTAAAGTTAGTTAACTCTTTAAATTTAGTTTCTTATTCATGACACATTGCTATTATTTCAATTGCACAACAAATGTTAAAATCTAATTCATCTTTCTTAAGCAAGGATGAAAATGCGGTATAACAATATACTGGCGATGAAGATAGGTGACAGTAGTACGAATCCATTGATGAATTGAAAAATTTGATTATGTAAAATTATCCATCATTCATTATAATTTCATTTCATTTTTATCAGTGTATTTCAGTATAAAATCATTTATCATTCATTATGATTTCATTTCATCCTGAATAGCTGTTGGTGTGTTGGTGTGTTTCTGAAGACTGCAACAAATTCTTGATTAAAACTCCGGATCTCCTGGTACTCACCTGAATTAGTTGTTCCAACAGTGCTTTAAGAATTAATTTCCTCAACACTTTTGCTCATTTTGATGCTTATACCTTCCTTTTTTATTGGAATAGAATTATAGGAATTCAAGGTGTTCTCATCAAAAGTATTTTTTATTAATTTTGGGTAAATAGTTGGAGTAAAATCAGAGAGGTAGACTATGTTACACTCCCTGCAATTTGTAATCAATATGGCTCGTTGGCGCTAATATTTAATCGACGGTCTCGCGCAAATGTATACTTGTTCTAATTTATCCTTCTCTTTTCATGAAGTTCTTATGATGCTCACTCTCTGACCATATGACATATTGGAAGACTTCTAAATTATCTTCTCATTTCCATTTCCATGGAATGGAATTCTGAAATTTCTGAAGCTTCTCAAAAAAAGTCCCTTTTTAATCATTATTCTTATAACAAGTTGGAATGTTCCAATTTAAGTGATTCAAATTTTTAGAAAATTCAATAAAGCAGTATGGCGATACGACGCAAACGAAAAGCTGCAGAAGGCAAGCTTTTTCAGATTTCAAAACTACTAAAGTATTAATCAAAATTTTGTAAATCTCAAGATGAATTTATTTATTGATTAAACATACGATAATCATTAAAAAAAATCATGCATTACCATTGCAAAAATATTCAGTAAAATTTTATTTCTATTTAAAAATGGTAAATTTGAATAATGTCGAGATATTTACGCAAGATTTAGGTCATGAAAAATTTAAAAACAGTAACGATTTGAGTACAAGCTAGTAATGTTATAATATTTAAGTCACTATTTAAATTATAATGTGATAATACAAGCTATTAATGTTACACTATTTAAGTGATAATGTGATAATATCTTAAATCACTTCTAAAAAGCAGTAGTTAACAAAATAAGCATTTAACGTGATGTGATACCGATTTTCCATCATTTCCAAATTATTTTTTCAGTTGCACGTGAAGCGATAAGAACTGCCGTGCAAACAATTAAAAAAAAACCTAGGTAAATCTTGATGCATTGAATGCTAGGTTGAATTTAATTTATTATTTTTCAGTTATAAATTCAGTGGGTTGAAATAACACGATCAGAGTATTTAGATGAATACTGTTCATTTGTATTTTTTATCTCTTCAACTTAAAAACGAAAGTGAGTTCCATGCTTACAAGATTTTTTGTAGGAAACCAATCCACAAGCACTCAACTGTTCACATCAAGAGAATCGATTCAGTAGTACCAAAACAGGATGATGTAATGGTCACTAGCAGTGAAGTTAATAGTTCAAATCTCGCAAAGCATCAAAATTTTTCTGTCTTATTTTTAACCATTTTATGGAATATCACTCAATTCTGCAGAATTTCTGAAGACAAATTTTGATTCGAACATGAACTTATTTTGAAGTTACTCAATATTTCGCTATTACTATCATCATAATTATTTAACAAATTATGATTTCTTGCATTAAGATTCAGAAATATTAATTTTCCTCTTTGCCAAGGTATCGCTGCTCTCTGTATCAGATTTGATTTCATAGCAGGAATTTTACACTATTATTTCAAACCAATAATAAAAATTTTTGTTTGAGAATTTTCATATTTTTCATATTCTTTTAATTTTTTTTTAAATTTAAATATCCATTTCTTTAATCCATTACTTTGTTTATTTTTCTTGTATAATGAAATGTATTATACTTTTTCATTTTTTTCTCTCAAACTATAGGTTAAGCTGATTTTGAAATTTGAAATTTAGTGAATGTTGTGGAGAAATCGCTGATTAATTTGTTTGATTTCAGCCACAATCCAATCATTCAACAATTCAAGCAGATGCAAATCAATCAGCCAACTATGACAAAAGTGAAAATAACCCTTCAATGCAGATTGATGATCTTTTCTATGAACAACTGAAACAATTGCCCGAAGTTAGCATTTTATTTTTCATAATCATGATAAAAGATTTTTGTTATCATTAATAATTTTAAAAAATTGGCCACTTTGTTTTTATTTCATTGCTCTCGAAAAAGTATTAGTATTCTAAACTGAAAGTGGTCAGTGTTTCTTTTTTTTAAACTTTCTGTTCTTTGTTACTTGATCACGAACTTTCGATTGTTTTCGGAAATCTCTGATAACTGTTAAATATTTATATATCTTTTTGATAATTCATTCTTTAAATTTGAATACTAGCACTTGAATAGTTTGAAAGATAATTGAATAATTAATAGTCCATATTCCGATATTTTTATTAATATTTAAAATTTTTAAATTCAATATTAAAATTAATATTTTAATAACTTTTAACGATTAATTCTTATAATTATACTAACCATAGTACATTGTGTTTGTTTTACATCCTGCTATTGCACCTTTAATTCAACCAATTATTGCTTTGTGTCTGGACAACTTGTTTGTTAGAAAGGTCAGAGAGTTATTTTTGTCTTTTTGAAAGGTCATTCATTAAATGAACAAATTGGTCACTCAGTCCATCAGCTACAGCGATAACTGGTTTAATTACTGAAGCATTTTCAGAAACTGCTGGTTCAATTGCCCTGCGGAGTGATTCGAGATGCCGCTGAGCATCTTAAAAATGACAGCTATAGTGCATTAGCTGGATTTATCATTTTCCGAACCGATCTTCATTCTGTAATCCATTCAGAATCATTCTTCATATTACCGCAGGCATTTTTTTAGGGAACCAAAAATAGAATGGAAAGAATAATTTAAGTTGAGGAAAGAGGAGATTAACAAATTCTGAAATTTGTTGACACATAGCTCAGTTTTATTAGCTCGATAAGGGAAAACTAAAGATATATAGTCCATATAAGAAGAACCATCAGGACTAGAAATCCGTTGAGCAGCGTTTTTCACGTAGTAACGCAGTCACGTGTCGGTAATAGCTGCAAACTTTTTCTAATTAACGTAAGAAATATAGTTCAAAACACTTCGTTCAATCATATGATCTCCAGTAATCAACGTGAAGATATTTGTGGAAGTTCCTGAACGCTTCTTACCTAACTCTGACTTGATTTTGGTCATTGTCATATTGGCTTTATTTATTTACTTATCCATTCATTCTCAACAAAATTTCATTTCAGCTCAATCAAAAACAGGAACAGAAGAGCGCTTAATGATTACAATTACAGCTAATTCAAATTTCATTGTAAACTATAATTACATTCCGTGTTATCTAAAAAATTTTCCAATAATTCCATTGATCCCTTCGAAATTTTTTTTGTTTTATTGTCTTATAATTTCATTTTTCGAAATATTCCACTAACATAGTTTACTTGAAGAAGCCTATAAGCAATAGCTGACAATATCAGTGCTATTTTTTATGACTAAGAAACTCATGTTATATTTCAATGAGCATTGGAAAGCTTTTCATTTAAGTCTGCAGTAACAAATGAGAGATTCAGTGAAATTGAATCTTCACTGAAATTGAACCTTCAGGTGAACATGAGGTTCACAGAGGTCATAATCCTGAAATAGAGGAAGGAAAATTCAATTTAATTTTATCCATCTCCTGAATTTGAATCTAAACTTACTTCTGCAATAGTTATTCATTGTTCATGAAAATATAAACTATTCTGTCTTCATAGTATATTTGCTAATGTGTCGATATATAAAGTGTGTACAAAATAATATCGCTTGAAATATCTTTCTTTTATATACAATCTCATATGGTGCATGCATTTAAAGATTTTTGCATATTTTGCAACTTTTCTGCAATATATCCGTTTCTTTCTGCAGATTGCATCTCATCTGATCGTAGGGATCATAATAGATATGACGAGAGAATTTCGATATGAGACAAAAATTAGAGATCAAAAAGCGAAAATTTTTAATTTTCAAAAAGATATAATCACAGAAAATTACAAAAATAACAAATTGAACAAGCGAATTTTAATCATTTAAACAATATGAAATTCATCTATATGCAAAATTTTGCAAAATAGAACGGATTTTTTGTAAGTAAAATGAATGATAAAATAAATGGATAGAAAAGACGATGATCACAATGTATCGCTATATCGCAACAATTACAGATTGCTTTACATTTATTAGATTGCATCATATTGGTATTAGGTTAAAGGTTAGTCATGAATGAAAAGAACAAGAAGAGATAAAATTTGTAAATAAACCTGACAAATAAAATTGTGAACAATACTACAAGCTCAAGATGAATGATGCTAAAAACCAGAAATGACGTGATATGATTCGAGAGCGGAGAAAGTGAGGTAAATAAACCAAAGTGTAACGAACAAACCTGATGTTACCACCTGAAAAGCAGAAATTTATTGGCGATTTTTCCGGAAAATTTATGATAGCAAATTTTGTGTTATCCATACGTGTAGAAATAAATATTATAAGAAATGTAGCATAAATATCTTTACTTAAACTGATTATGTTTGTTCTAAAAGAATGTATTTGTGTTCACAAAGAATTCGAAGATTAATTACAAGCTCGTTGGATGATCTAAAATTCCAAGCAGGACAGAATTTTGAGTTGGCAAGAGTTTGTTCAGCTAATTATTGAAATAAAGTTGTCAACGAATGTTAAGACAGCTTATCTTTTGAGATGCATAATTACTTCATCCTGAGTCATCAACTTACCTTATTAATTAATGAAATGTGTTGAGTAATAGTGGTGACCTGTTTGTCTATTTAGAGTCTCAAATAATTTGCTAAATTTGATTAATTAGATAGGAAATACAGCATTTAACCTTATACTTCATGGGACCACCCAATTCACCGCCAACAGGAGGACGTCGTCTTATTATAAGCACAGCAAAACAGATCAATGCCTCGATGCAAAATATTGTAACGGAAAATGCAAGTGTTCCAGGCTCAACATAAAAATTATCACCGTGCCATCGATGATATACTGCTGCGATCGTCCATGCTATTCCTGAGGGAAAAGATTGTTTTATTAAGTTATATTTTAGGAAAGTTTCTCCGAAATTTTATTAAATTTTTTGAAAAGTAATGCTGCTAGGAGCAACTAGATTAGTCTGATAAGCAAAATCTACAAATCATCGCAAATCTATGGAAAAAAAAAAGAAAAAAACGGAATTGATGAACCTATTCCTAGGAATACATTAACACCATTTGAGCCGGTAACATTACCGATTGATGAATCAGCATATTTATCTTGGATTGCTGCCACTCTGGATGCAAATGTATCTGAAAATTCTTAATTTCAAAAGGTAACTAAGATTATGTCCTGAATTATTTCTGCTCTCAATCATCTCTATGCTTAAAATTGAGCTAAATAACAAGTCACATGAATAACTTTCTCATCTTTTTCAAATTAGCGTACTGAGATTTTAGTTGAATAACAAAATCAGTTTTCTGTTCGAAAACAATAAGCTCTAAAATACGGGATATTCTCCGTGAAATCATCATGTTCAGTTCTTCCACTGTCATACGTCTCAGTGATTTTAATAAGATGTTCGTCAAAAAATTTTGTCAAATAAATTTGTAAGGAACCAAATTACCTGGAACAGAGGTACCAAGAGCGACAAATGAAATAGCTGTGACAGCATCTTTGAGACCAACCCAACATCCAAAATGTGATGCTAAATCACCAACAATAGCTGTCAATGCACCGATCAAAATGATTGATACGATGAAACAAGCCCAACCATCCCAGTAATCTGCAGATCATTTCTGTTCTTATTTAAAGAAATCAGTGATGATGAATGCAATGGAGTGTGCAAATTTTTGAATTAAAAATTAAATTTTCAACGATTCAATCAACAATGCAAGAAAAATACTCACTTGTTGGTGGTATAGTCGCAAAGAGCAGTTTCCATGGTAAGGACAAAAAATGCATGAAATAATCAAAGAAGACTGGTTTTTGTCTTCTCTCAGTACTTCCTAATTTTGAATTCTCTTCATCATTTCCATCTTCTTGATCGGAGCTACTGTCGTTTTCAAAACCTACAAAAGACAGCAGCAAATATTCCGCTCAAATTGTTAATTTTTTTTTTTTTTTTTTTTTTTTTTTGTAATAAGAGATTCATTTTTCAGACTAATATGTGATGACATGATCGTATATACGTTTTACATTTAAAATCATCAAAATGCAACTAAGTTGAGTTGTTGAGTAACGTAAAAAAAAAACACAAACATTCCTCTTAATACTGACATATTCATTTTAGTAACAGACTTATTTTTTGTACTATTGTATGGCGTACGTGATCGTATATGCGGCCTTCTAAGAAAGATTTTGAACTTAGAATCATTAAATGGCAGTAAAACTGAATTGTTAAGTAACCATAACATAAATGTGTAGGAAAGGTTAAATATGATGAGAGAAATGGAAATCGTCAATCCATACCAGCATGAATAGTTAGGACATCAGTAAACTGTTCACGCCAACTTGTTGTGCCGAGCATAAACGATGTATTGGCGTTCCGTAACATGCGGTCGATAGCACTCTGAAAGTACAACGCTTTCATTTGAATTTTGGACAAGTTAGAAATTTGAAAAAATTAAGACACTTATACAGGATGTTTTCAAATCTTCACTCAGTTGAAACTTGAGCACTTTAAATTTCATCATTTATATCAGTTATCAATGAAAATCTTCTAATTACTGAAAGTATTTGAAAACAAAAATAGATGATAAATGTTGACCCGGAATTGCTTGCTTTCCTTGATAGTAATTTGACATTTTCTGTATTTTCCTAGACGAGGTTTTCCTAATTCAGCAATTTCAAATTCTTCTTTCATCAATGGTTCTCTTTTATCGAAATCTAAAAAAAAAAAAAAAAAAATGCTACAGTAATTTTCAAAAATAATTGGGAATTTACATGAAAGAGATTGATGTCAGAAAAGATGTTTAATTTCAAACTGAAAATAATCAAATTTTTTGTAAAAGTGAATCTCACAAGCTTTTTAGAATATCATATCGATCTTAAAAATAAGCGATAAACGAAGTGTGAAATACGGCTTCATAGATAGAAGAAAGTATTAAAGTTAGATCGCCAGGTATTTATAATATTATTCGTAGGAAAGATTATTTATGCATGAAATACAAAAATAAGATTCAAATGCAGAAATAATCGTAGCCCATTTATTACTTCCTAGTGAATTTGCAAAAACTGTTTGTATCTTCTGTCAACAACTTTCAAATGTTCTTTTCTTCTTGAAAGAAATGCCTCCAAGAGATGACATGTAACGTGTGACAAGTATGACGAAGTTATTGAGTGAAAACCTGACTTGAAAATCTTTTGAGAACTGTTTACTTTTCGACCGAAGAAACTTGAACTTCTAAATCAATTTTCGATGCAAATATATATTGTTTTCCATAAAAAAGCAAAAAACAATTCAGCTGGAATCACAAATAATGAAAAAAAAAAGAATAACTCATATCTAAAATGGTAAACATCAAAATATGTTCATTTAAAAAAATAATACTAATACGATAAGTCAAGGCCATCCCACTCATCAAAATACTTATTTAATAGAAAAAAATACTTCTAATCTGAAAAAACATTCCCAAGAGTGATCCTCTTCAAAAAAAAAAAAAAAAAAGAAACTGAAAATCTATCATCAGCTAAAGTTTTATAGGCGTCTTGTTGTTTTTGGGGGTTTGCTTTTTTTTTATTTTGATAGTCTTTTGATACTGTATGTTTTTTCCAGTTGACTAGCTATTTTGTTTTGTTTATTGGGTCATGCAAGTCAATTTGAAAAAATTAGAGCTTGTTTTAGTATGCATTTTACTAATTGAAAATTATCTTTTTAATCAGAATAGTAAATTAACTTTCTTATTTAATTGAAGAATAAGTTATTTATGGTTCTTTCTTCAAATACGAACTCCTCAAACATCGTTTACTGTTTATTTTGCCTATTTAAAACGCAAAAATGATTTAAGGGACAGTTGTAGTTTACTATTTGAATCATTCATATATTTGCAAACCATTTTTTGAAAAAGTCAGTACATTCTAAAATGAGAAATACAGAATTTTTGAAAAAGATGATCATGGATTAGAGAAAATGAGATAAGGTGATGAAGGATTATTTGGGTTTAAAAAGTCAACTTGTGCTTAAAAATGTTTAAGCTTGCTGTTTCAAATTTTTATGGGGAAATGAAAAATAGTTTTATCTTTATTATCTTATCAGTTAGTATAGTGCAACAGTCACGAGCTATATTAGCTCTCACCATTTCTATCATATTATTACTTAGAGTCTAATTCAATTAAATTTTAATATTATAAGCTGTTAATTCAAATATAGAGAGAGTTTAAGTATAGAAGAAAGAAGGAAAAACTCCAAATTACATGTAAAAAATGGTAGTTATCCTGTTCATTGATATAAAGTTTCCTATCTAATATTTATCAAGCAGAAACCAGTCCAACTTTTCATGCTTAATCTCAGTGCATCTCGATTCTTATCATTAATGAAATGATATTGGGATTGCTCCTTTTAGAGCTCCTCTTTCATTAAAGTAAATCATGCCAGATAAAGCAGAGTAGCAAAACTAATTTTAGTGATTCTAATTCTTCTAATTAGATAAATTTGGCATATAGCTACTAGTTGTTGAAATAAACAAATCATTAAATAATAAATACCAAAGTCTGGAAGTAATTAATACATTAGTAAGCAACTGATTGATCAGAAAGAGCAAAAAAGTATTCGAATAAATAATTAACAAAGACGATGATCAAAGGTCAAAAAAGAACCTTCATCTTGATTGCTAACAATCCAAGAACTCATTCGTCGCTTGAGAAGATTGGAAAGTTGAAAAGGATTTGAAGAGGAAGAAGTATGAGTGGAATCAACAGAAGATTCTTCTGATGGTTTTGCTGAGACTGTCACATTTTTCTCTGAAAGAAGCAAGTACCATCCACAATGTAAACATCAAAAAATTAAAAAGTCATTTCATGGAAAAAAAGTCAAAAAGTCATTTCATTTTTTTTTCTGGTAATTTAAATACTTTTCAAATCCAATTTTTCAAATTATACAAAGCATGAAAATCCTACCAAAGATTTATTAGACTGAATAATTTGGTAACCCATAAGAATGGGGGGTTTCAGTTATTTATGAAAAAAGTTCGTAGTTTCGACAAATGGTCATTCCTCTTTCCCGCACTCAAACGCGCTATGCATTATTTTTATCGCAGATCATCATAATAGAAGATTTTACAAGTTTCAATTTCAAATTTTTTCGTATAAATTTTAATGAATTTTATTGGATTCTTAACTTCTTATTCAAAAATAAAAATGAAAAATATAACTAGAAAAAATGGATAAAAAGCATTGAATTCAGAAAAGATACAACTTCAATCAAATTTGATGCCAGTAAATAAAATTCATTCAGTTATAAAATTTGTTCTTTATTCCATGTATATACCTTCAGAATCAAATGATTCTTTATTCTTGCTCATACTTCCCAACGATTTTTTTCTCTTTCTTTCTATTCCGTTCAAGAAACGTTCTTGAACTTTTCGCAGATCTAAATCGAGCAGTTTTATGTGAAAGTTTTTTTCAATTATTTAAAGTTTTTTTTTTTTAATTTTAGCATCAGCACTATGAATTTATTGGAATATTTTATCATTAGTGAAAGACTACTCTTCGAAATTATCTATGAGATAGACCTGTCTTGTTAATATGTGCAAGAAATATAAAGTACCATTAATAAATAACAATCACAGTTCAATTTACTCAGCAAATTAGTCTAGTTAATTGCAATTTATGCATATTTGTAGGATATGATAGTCTTAGGAAATGTATGAAGTTAAGTTACCTGACATTTTCTTGGCCCAAATAGGCTGATCAAGTAGAATAAAAAAATAATCCATGCGTTCGTATTGCTCAGTGTTCATTATACCAATCTCAATGAATGCTCTAAAAAAGGAATTTTTTTTTCAACTGAATAAGGTTTAAATAAATTGAAAATAGCGATGGGAATGAAAAATTAAATAAATTTACAGTATTTAATAGATTTTTTGTTACTCGTCATAACTATATAACATACTCTGTCTGATTGTCTTCGAAGGTAACTTCACCTGCTTGAAATTCGTAATGCTTACCATGTAAAGCGGTACCATCAACTGTCCTGAAAAATTGCAATTTACTGGTATTTTCCCCGAAGATATATGTGCAAGCAAACATGAGAAGCCAAGTGAAATGATGAAGTAATCTTGAAAACGTTAAGCGAATTATTTTGAGTTAAAGAATAATAGAAAATTAAAATCAAAAAGTAGACTGTTTCATTACTTGAAAAAATGAAGGAAAAATTCTATGCAAAAAAATAGCATTGTTTTGTTTGCTTATAACAAATTTTTCCTTCCGAATGTTTGATAGAATATTTGCTTTTTTTTTTTCCAATCTTTTTAAAATATATAAAGCTTAAAAGCATATTTCCACTTTTTTTGAGACCTGCTCAAAGTTGGTGAAAATTTGAAAAGATTTAATAATGTGCGAATTATTTCCAATCTTAAACAAAATCAATCAATATCACATTCTCGCATTTTATGCATATTTTTAAAGGTATATGAGAGTCTATTTTAATAAAATACAAACTTACTTTTAGAACTGGAAACATTTTTTGGCACAAAGAATGATGAGAATTAAAAAAAAAAAAAAGAGAAAGAAAAAGAAAAGAAACAATTTTTGACACAAATATCAATTAAATTAACTCTTCTGCAAATTATTAACACTTCCGATGCATTAAAACGGCAATTGCTTTACGGGTAAAATACTGAAATTTTCCTTTTTAAAGGCAATGAATTAGCTTAATTTTCTGTGTGATATAATTTGAATAAACTCACCTATATGGTACAATAATTTTGCCACGACATCCTGAAGTTCGTTTTATTTTTAGCGATAAGTAACCACAATTTTCA
Organism: Onchocerca lupi; assembly: GCA_028564675.1. Taxonomy (NCBI): domain Eukaryota; kingdom Metazoa; phylum Nematoda; class Chromadorea; order Rhabditida; family Onchocercidae; genus Onchocerca; species Onchocerca lupi. Next base: position 34,523 of record JAOVVO010000580.1, read on the forward strand.
ATAATTTGGAAATGATCATGCTCGAAGGAAAATACACCAGCATGATCATCATCTGTAAGTTTTAATTTTGGTTACATTTCAAACTTTATTTTCCAGAACTTTAAAATTGAACAATTGGTAGATTATCACGAAGAAACATGTTGATAGATTAATACTTTTTTCACAGATATAGAAGAGAATATTTAGATAATTAAATTAGAAGATAGATTCAAACAAACCAAGAATCATGATTGTAGCGGTGGAGGGAAGTTCAAGAATAGCTAGTGGCACACCACCAAGTTTTAGCGGATCTAGTATCAAGCCATCTTTAGTACATACTCTTAAATTATTCAAGTGCATATAAAAATGCTCATCTTCTTCAAAAACATCATCATCCACAATTTCTAGCGTTATTTTCTGCAAAAATTTTGCTCTTCATGCTTAGAATTTTTGATTGAAATATTGGGATTCAATTCAAACTTCTAAAAATTTTGGTATGCCTTTAAGTGAATCACTCTCACGACAAAAAATGATCATGAAAATGTTTTGCTGTTCCCAGTAGAATTAATTTTGCGTCTATTTTAGTCAAATCCATTTTAACAATAGATATGTAAAATAACCAACTTTTGTTTTATCTTTCGGATAGAAGGTTAGTGTCCCTTTAAGCGGAATATAATCAACTCCAGCATTAGCAGTACCATCCTCGGTGTAATAATCAACCATAACTGTGAGATCTTCGGGGCCACCATCTCGGCCGATCACAACATCCAAAGTTCCCACACTTTCAAGTACCGTGTAATGAGCTGGATCAAAAAATATTCTGCATGTATTTGCTCGTGATTGTTTCTCTTGCTCTTGAACAAACTTAAATTCGAAAATTAATCCGTTAATTTGCTACAGGAATTAGTTATTAAATTATGCAGTTCACTTAAATTGCTTAAACCATATAGAGCATCATGGTTGCTTAGATAATTTGAATAAATTCAACAATTTAAGGATTGCCATTAGACACTGTATAATAACAACTAAAATTAGTCACAATAATAATCTTTTGCTAACTAAGCATACAATGAAATCATTTCATTATATTTTAACTTCGCAATCTTTGACTTTTCAAAACAGTTCTAGTACTAACAAATATCAAATATTCCTTTCTAACTCCCACTACTCCATCGTTCATTTTTCCGCGAATGGAATTCACACAGTTAAGTACTTCTTTCCAAATCAGTGAAGAAACTTCAACTCATTACTCCAAAAATTTTTTCAAAATTCCAGCTCATCTTATTCCAAAAACATCTAAAACAAACTTACATCTATACTAATGACTTATCAGCATGGTCGTTTATTGACTTATTATTGTTTTATTTTGATTGGATGATCTTTTATTTAATAATTTAAATGAATTTTCCAGTAAAAATATTTTTAGAAAATTTTTAAAATTTTAATAAGCAAGATCCTTTTGATCACTCAAAGTTTATTTCTTTCAAAGAACAAACAATGAAACGTACGGCTTCAGTACATTTATGATGTTCCTTATCAAGCCGTGTTCTTATAACATGCCCACCACCGATCAATCGTCTAGTTGCTTGCACTCTAAATTATTCTACCAGACTTATTATCAAAATTGTAACTAACCATCAGTAGAAGAATGGCAAGTGAAAATATTTGAAGCGTTCGCATTTTCATTTTTTCATTTAATTTAAATTCAAAAGTTTTAAAAAGTCACTGTCATTATCTGCTTACTAATATTGTTTTATTTGATCATTACTTAAAATTCATGAAGTTACGCTATTAGAATGTACAACGCCACATTTGCTAGCTTTTTTCATGATTTAATTATTTCAATATTCGTGAATATATGCCAATTCCTTACCTATAAAAAGCTCTCGATTTTGGACCGCGAGTGATCATTTCGTATTCAGCCTGTTTTTGTAGCTCAATTGGATCAATTTGCGGATTCTTTTTTCTGATTTCGCGCATAATTTCGATAAACACTTTTCGGTTATCTTCGAATGCTTTTACAGCAGGATCAATTATATTATCCTAAAAACTTCTAGAAAATCGCAAATCTTAAAAAGTCCAGAGCTTTTCTTCAAATTTTAATCAAGATAAAATCACAAGAAAAATAAAGCAATGTAAAAAATGAGACAAAATTTGAATTAAAATCTTCACTGGTAATAGAATTAGGTTCTGTGAAATTAATGAAGGAGCAAAAAAATTATTGATTATTTGTAATTAAATTTGTCGCTAAAAAATCGGAAACTGGGGATAAGTTCGGATTTTTTTGAAAACTACAAAAGGGATTCCTTAAGCACTACTAACTTTAAGATGATCATTTTTTTTCAGAATTTCCATTTCTTCTCCCTTTATTGCAATGATTCCATGTGATGTCTTGCGATAACGACGTGGTATGAAACGTTTCTGCATTTGAAGATATAAAATAAAACTTCAAATCCGCTTAATTTTATCCAGCATAAAATTATCACAGTTATCCAAATTCAAACAACAAATTATCATTAATTACTCCACAGAAGCAACACACAAAAGACAACCTGTATGATTTTGATATCAGCTATATAAGCAGTTAATACTGTAATTGGAAAGAAGAGAAGTGTTAAAAAACCTTCCCATATTTCGATAACACCTGGTGAAAATACCGATAAAATCAAATACATCCAAATATATGCAAACAAAGACCTGAACAAATTATCGTCAAAGCTTTTGAAACTATCAAGCTAAATGCAACTAGAAATTCCTATTAAAGAAGGTTCATTCACATAAATTAACTTCAAAACACTTAATTCAGCGAAATCGAATCTTTTGCTACAACAAGATTTATGGCAGTTTTTTAAAAGTCTTCAAAACCATCAATTGTCTTTCCATTCAAATTGCCTAACAAAAAAATTTATGTAACTCACTTTATTGATTACCATTAGATAATGACATGACAACAATAAATTAATAAAATTAACTTTTCAATATAATTAAATTTAAAGTTAAATTAACTTTTTAGAACTGAGCAATAATAAATTTATAAAATTAACTTTTTTCAAAGCAAAAATTTCATCAATAATTTCGACTTTGAAGAATTTTATCATTAGCTTCAGATTCATTAAAAACTCAGTAGCATTTACCAAGCTGCGGTGACACAAAATACGTCTAAATGTTTCTGACGTCGAACTTCACCATCTGGTACAGCCATTATGCATATAGCAATGATCATAAATAAATTAAATGCCGCTGAGCCAACAATTGTATTTGGTCCCAAATCTCCCGCATTAAAATTTTTTCCTATCACCTAAAATGGTATTTTTGTAAATAAACTGAAGAGAAAATCGAGCTGGAATTTATCAGTATTGGATAGAAACAAGAGAATCCGCGAAATTCGCCTGTATTTAGCCCAATGAATTCTGAAATTTTAATCATTCAATATTTTGTTTAAACAATCCGATAAATTTGATTATCAGTTCTAAATTATTTATGAATTTTAAGCTTAAATACGACTACAAGAAGAGCCATTAAAAGTTTGCCATTAGCTCATTTTTCTTTGAATCATAACTTCATGAGAAAAGCAAAATATTTCGGTAATTTTTGGGCAATGAAAAATGAACTAATTATTCTTCAGCGCATATGAAATCTAATTTTTGCGATTTAATTACCTCGATGATGGACAATAGAATTTCAGGTGCAGATGAACCTGAAATGAAAGTTTGTTGCAAGTCATTATGAAAAGAAGGCGTGATTTGTTGATTTTGAACAATAAGATCAAAAAACTCAAGCTTTTTCTCATTGTCCTTTTTATTATCCTCATTAGATTCTTATATGATTAAATATTGGCAATTGTTAAAAGTTTTGTGAAAATGACGAAAAGACGGAATAAATAGAAAAAATCTGAATTCTCAGCTGATTGAAATCTAGAATCTTGAAAATTTGAATTTTGGAAAATCGATAATAATTTGAAAATTTGGATTTGTATTAATTATTTCTCACCGTTTGATGTTGCTTAGTTTGATATTTAATTTCAAAATATAACCAATTTCCAATTATCTATTCACAAATTTTGCTGCACATTATTCAAAGTTCTTCATCTTTCTTGAAATTGTATTAACAAGGAGGATGGGGATTTTTTGGTGTGAACAAATGAAGTTACTTTTTATTCTCAATTGCTTTACAAACAAATTTCGGATATACGACATAAACCACTCCTTTTACTTAATCAATACTCTGAGTAAACAATAATTTTATCTAATTCATCAAATTTCCAATTTTCTTAAAAAAGATTTTTGACTTGATTTACTTAAGCTGTTTCACGTTCATTTCGCCTATTTCTCTTTAAGTTATTTTAGAATTTAATCAAGAATTACAAGATAATTTCTGATACAAAGTATGGGAATGGGATGACTTTCAAATTTGATTTAAACTGTTTTTCAACCCAAAATAAATAAATCATCAAGGAGAACGATCAAAATTTTAGAAAATTCGAGTTCAAAAAAAACAAAATAATAATAATGATAACTTCATTATTATTATTGTGTGTCAAAGAATTGGCTAGGGCTTTGTTTAACTGTGATTGAAGATTTATCTCAACTCTTTTATGTGATTAAGCTTAATTATTTCGTGACAGCAAATTTAATTAAATTGCTAACCAAGTGCCATCAATGTAAGATTGCTAACGGTATCGTTCCATATTCTTACTCTTACTTTCATCGATTCCAGGCCTGGCCTTTTTATATTTACTGTCCTCTCCATGCTAAATAATCTTTTCTGCTGTCAATAGCTTTTAAAAGAAATGAAATAAATTTTAATTATTATTTCAATTTAGAATTCGAAAAAATAGGCATACTTCTGAAGGAGAGTTCAAAAAAGAATCTTTTGCCTAGATAGAAATTGGAGAGAAGAAATGTAGAAAGAAGTGAGAATGAAAACATAAAGTAAGGAAAAAGTAAAAAAAGGAGTTTTACTCAGTTTTTACAAATAAAACGCTCTCGGCTGAAAAGTTTTTCCACGATTTTCCAAAAAGGAAGTTGATTTAATTCAATTCAAATCTAAAGTTTATATTCGATATTGCGAATCACCTGGTTATAACTTCAATAGATGACATGAAACGATCGGCAACAATAGATACACCTAGAAATAGATAGGCAATCACGAAAAAGAATGTTATACCACGAAATATACGATCTCCAATGCTTAGATTCAGAAATGGACGCCTGCAAGAACTTATTCTTTCTTGCTGAAAATTCTACATAGATTGTCAATTCAAGTTATAATTTGGCTATTCATTTTATTTTGACTTTAATTTAGAATTAATTATTTAAAGCATCAATGAATAACAAAATTAAAAAAAATTAAGGTCCAGTCCAAAATTATAGAAGAATCTGAAAATTCATTAAAATTCCTATCAAGTTTTGGTAGTAAAAATTGAGAATTTAAAAAAAATTTTTTTTAAATTAAATATTTGATGTTTTTTGAATCACTTATAACAAATTTAGAATATCATAAATTCTGTTTATAGATGCTTTTTATGACTTGCTTCGCATAAATATCATATATTTTTGCCAAAAGTATGATCTAATAACTGTCCCATACATGCTGTAATTGAGAAAAAGTTTCAGTACGCGAAATGGCATTCAGTATTTCTGCACGAAATTCGTACTTCAGATTATCATGGCTTCCATCAAATGATAATTGACACTTCCTCTGCACAGGTCGATATAAAAATTTCAAAACTTTGTTTAAATGCAAGTTTTCACCTGCCATCTTGACAAAACTAATAAATGTCACGAAATTGTACTGAGGAAAAACGAAACTTACCAAATAGGTATAATCATACCATCAACACAATTCGTGATAGAATCTACTTCTTCTGTATGATTATAGCCTGCTTGTACTAAATCAACCAAAGATGAAAATATGACAACAACCCATGCAATTTGTATGTGATAAATAAAATGAATAGGATTGAAATCTTTGCCCATTTCAACTGTTCTCGGCACTTTAAATTATTGATTATCAGCTTCGAGATACTGGAATAAAAAAAAAAAGAGCGCTCCACAATGATCCATACAGTAGCCAATATAAAATTAGCAAATTAAAAATATCGAAGTGTAAAAAAGCAATCAGCAGGTTTAGAGGCTTGTTTATGGTCTATATATTTGAAAAGTCAAATGAATTGAATAGCATGCGAGTAATCTTAATCGAATTTCAATTTAAGATCAAATAAGACTGCATGATATGCATGCATTCTGCATGTCGATTTCTCTAAGTTTTGATTTGTGTTTACATAGACATTATGGACAGGATAGCTAATAGAGGAAGGAGAAAGCAGTTAATTGAGAAACAGAATTCATAAAAGTCAATAAGATTGGAAAATAGGATGATGGATAGATGGATGGATCATATGTATATTACCGAAAATAGCACTAAATTATTGAGTGAAAATATTTCTTTTAAACTGATGAAATTTAACGCATAATTAGCATAGAGCGAAAAAAAAAACACATCCAATAAATTATTCATTTCAAAGAAATGTTCATTCAACTTTTACTTCTCAGAATTCGATAAATATGCTTAGAAATGCAAATAGATAGCGGCATACACGCATATATAAATAGATTTACAATCATATCTCATAAGATCATTACGTTTTAACAGCCTAATAACTTGTCTGCTTGATGGCCTATTTTTACTACCTGTTTGGTATAAGATTATAAATCATAAGTGAATAATTTGAAAAAAACGTCGATGAGAAATAGAGCATATGATTGTTGCATATACTGTTGAACGAAAGGTACTTTTTCGGTTCTTGAGAATATATAGCAATGAAGAGGGCGGGATCTTGGGAGAATAAAATTTATTTAAAACAAAGAAATTTTAATATAACTATGTTCTTCCTTAGCATTAATCTTTCACTGCATTATATTGCACCAAAGACCGCGAAATCTTGTCGACATTAGCGGTAAGTAAAGCAAAACAAAGTCTAAAAGCTATCTATTGATGGTAAGAAATTCAACTAAATGATTTATTTTAATGTTATTCTGTTATTTCTATACATCTTATTTTTCCTAAAGTTTGAAATTATATTCCATTGAAAAGCTATTCTCACTCTTAGAAATAAATAATTTTCAAAAATATTTATAGTTTTATTCAGATTTCACTGATCAAAAAATTAAGTTTTATTTAAAAAAAAAAGCAAAAATTAATTTGAAAAACAATAGATATAAAGAAGAAAAAACTGATGAAAAAAAAAGACATTTTAGCGCTGCTACTTTGTTATCAATAATTGCATCTAATTTTGGCTAATAAAAGAAAAGCAATAGTTTCAAGTTTTACATAAACTAAATTTTTGAAAGGAGTTAAATTCTTGGCTGAAATGCTCAACAAATATTGTCAAGAGAGAAATTGTTTAGTTAGGTTATCTTTTCTGATAGCAAAAGGTTCAAGTACTGCCTGAAACTCTCTTTCCCCATTTCTCTTTTTTTTTTTCGTTCCCAAGAAGTTTCTTTTCAGACATTTATTTATTTGTCACATACTTTGAGTTGTTTTTTTTCTAGTCCTATTCCCCTTTCCTATTCTTGGCTGTTGTACTTTTTTTTTTTTTTAAAAAAAACAAATGGACAAGCAGTAGATAATGGTGAAATTTAAATTGTTTATTACTTATATAAATAAAAAATTAAGCAGCAGGTGATAAGTAGCAGCTTGAATTATTTCCAAGTATAAGTTTTTTCTTCCTAAGCTTTCTTCACTTATTTCATTTCACTAAGTGAACTTGTCTCTCACTCAATTTATTTAATTCTAATAATCTCTCTATCTAATTCATTTGTTACAAAAATAAAAAACAATGATTGAGCTCAAATAAGAATCAGTTATGAAATTTTTTAGTTTTGCTTGTCTTAATTTAAATATGCTAAAAAAAACACGAGACATGCATCTATAAATGTTTTTTCAATAGATTTTTCATCTATGAATGTTTATTAATTTTTTTTAGTGCAATTTTCCAAGTTTCTGAAAAAAAAAATCATTAATTAGAATGATGATGCATCGAAACATTTCGTTGATGAAGAGAAAATTTATGAAATGAATTCAGGAAATGTAGCGTAAAAATAAGATTCAAATTAAATTAAATGACAAATGAAAATAATGTAACCAGCGAGGCAGCATGAATTGAAGATAACAGTCGATGACATTTGAAATATTGAAATGAACAGCAGGAATTATGGTAAGGTGAATTTAATAATGCTTTTTAGAAGTACTCTCTTCCAAACTTACATTTTTTGATAAAATTTTGTCAAATCGAATTTTCGCCGAAAAATCTCAAAGTGTAATAATGAAAACACAAGAGACAAACCATAGACATTGACATTCTAAATCATCTTTGATTGTTAAGCAAAAACTTCTTTTTTTATCACTATTGAAATATGAAGAAAAACAAAAATGATAGCATTCAATAACTCATTGCTATAAAAGCAGTGGTAATGTCAACGATCTATGATATTAATCATCAAGATAATTATTTCTTCCGAAAAAATCTTTCTGTGACAGAAAATAAACACATGCTTTTTTTCATAACAGATTGATCGGAGAAATCCGGAAAATGGATAGCAATTAGTCAAGTTGAGTTGCAAACCTTCATTTCTCTTGTAAAGTCAGTTCAGTAAGATCAGTAGATCGATTTTAAATCCGGAAAATCAAATTCCATCAATATATCCCAATTCATTAGCTTCTTTGAATCACCATTTAATAAGGAGAAAAATAGTTTATGATATTTGGAAAGCACTCCATTTCATTTTCGAAATGTAAGAGAACAAGTTTTTCTACCTATGACGAAAGGAAAGACATTTCAGCTATGCAAAAAGTACCGAATCAAATATGTCCAAATGGAACAGCAGTATATTTCCTCTTTTATGTATAGAAATAATTGTCGTCAAGAAAGGGAAAATTCTCTTTCCGTTTCTTTTCAATTCCTCCCGAATCTTTGAATCTTACATTGGCTTACTTATCATCTAGGATAATATTTTTCGACTGCTTATTTAGCAATTTCCTTTTCAAACTGGAAAATTAAGTTTTTCGTTTACAAATAAACTTTGTTAAACGCGTTAATTTCAGAAGAGTGCAAGTGACTAAATTAAAAATTACTATTCAGTGTTTAATTTCTAAGCGTCATCTAATAGAAGTTAAATGCAATATTTCTAGAAGATAAATATATTGAAGTATTGTAGCGAGTGCAAAACTCAGGATCATTTATGGTAACTTCCAGTTTCCCATCAACAATTTGTAATTAATATCGCCTCTATGAAAATCAGTTATCTGATTTATCTAATATTCTATTATCTTTTCAGGAATTTTAGTGTTCTTGCAGGTGATTATTGTAGCAGATGAAAAAATAATCATTTTAAAGTTATAAAAGATTAATTAGAAAAAATTTGATCATATAATGGAATGAAAATGAAAAATTCCATATCGACAAGAGCATCGGTAGGAAATACTTCTTTTATGAAATTAGAAGTCGCTATTTTAATAATTAATTTACAAATCAATGCAAAAGAATGGTTCAATTTTATATGGTTGTAATCAATGTAGAATCAATTGTAAATGTATTTTTTTAATATCGTGAGAGAAATGAGTAATTAATCAGATCACTGGGGTGTAAATTTGCATTGTGATTCTTTGTTGGAAGGATAATGATATGACACCCGATTATTAATATTTCGTACCGGTAATCCGGAAACTTTGTCAAAAGAATTCTTAGCAATATATAGTCAGAATATTTCGGGTTAACCTAGCAAATAAGAAGAGAAAATTACTGCATTATTTTTTAATTACTTAAGTTACTACGATCACTAACTAAGCTATTCTAGTTAAGTGATTTCATGTTTTTCGTATATCAATTCTTCAGGTGTGAATAAGCATTATTTCATGTTATATTTTAATTTTTCGAATTTAACGTAAAACGAGATTGCAACCAGGCAGAATTTAGATATATAGATTTGTTAACAAATAAGAAGTAAGGAAATCACAGCAATTAAAACACCTAAAAATATTAACAAATAGTGCTATTAGCTAATAACTGTTAACATCATTTCATTGCTTCAACTTTCTCATAGAATTTTCCAGCATTCTTCTGAAAGAGATATTTAGCACTACAATATGAACAGTATGCTATTTCAGTAAGATTAAACAGCGTCAGGTTGAAACTTTGATGCCAGCATAAATTGAAAATATGCGTAAGTTATCATCTGAAATAGTATTTTTGGTTAAAATAGTTAAAATTTGCTACCTATGTTGCTTTATACACTATTATAATATTCGTGAAATAACGTGCCTCTATTAAACTTTAACTTTCAATGTGAGAGACATATTTCATTCTAACATTTTTTACTATTAGTTAAATGAGCCATTATTTAAAAAGTGGGGAACGTAAAACTAAAGTAAATGAGTAATCAGAATCTACTTGATGGAGAATTCACGGACAATGACAAGTGATGTGTGAAATTGCTGCCATATTATATACCTAAATGTCATATTTGTAAATATTAAGGTACTTAAAGATTACGTATATTTTTTTATACGAAAAATAAGCGAAGTTCTTCAAGCAATTAAGTTGGCGTCTAGTTTTACAGCGTTTTTCGGAAAATAAAAAAAAAAGTCCGCTTTTTGGATATTTTTTGTTGGGTAAATCAAGATTACTTTTTTTTAATTTATGTAGAAAAATATTGCAGTATACACAAGTATCATATTTATTAGGCATTTACCATGGAGCTGTTATCATATTAGAATTGATACCAAAAAAATGATGATAAAGTATAAAGTTGATCATAATATCTACATGCATATTCCACTCAATACTTGTGATATATATTTTTAATAAAATCACGTTAGGCTTCATACGTTTCAAACTGGATGGGTTGATTTCTAAACAATAAAAACCCGGGATTTTTCTGGAAATTTTTTTTCAAATTTAAGAAAAATTTGCTTATACCAAATTAGATGACGAGCAAGAATTTTATGAGAAAAAAAATTAGGTTTCTTTTTCTAGGCTAGTTTCGACTTTTTATTTCAGAATAGATCTTATAACAGCACCTTGGATATTTTATAAGTAGCAAATAAAAATACGAGCGACAAGTTCCTAATAATGTTGCATTTTTAAGAATAATTTGGAAAAATGCTTGACAATAACATCACATAAATTTGCAAATGCTATACATTATTTTTCATAATATAGTGGTATGATTTCTTCCATTTTATCAATAAAGCACTAAATGACTGGACAATTTCGGGTTTTTCCCGGGCAATATAGTAAGGAATCTTTGATGCGAAATTGAAAAAATTGGATTTTACACCAGTGAAGGTCAATTATTTTTAATGGCTTGAAAGACAAATTAATGGAATTGGATAAATTATTTGTGATGAGCTTATGCTTGTACAAAAATCTTATGCTGTGCAAAAAATACAATTTTTCTTAACCATTAAATGTCAGCTTTAAAGTTTAAGACTAGTTAACAGAAATTTCAAAATGAAGTGTCACTGAATTTAAAAAAAAACCTTTAAAGGATTGAAATTGGATTTCAAAAACAAAATGAAATTAATTAAAAATTTCGATAATATAATTCTTAAAATACATTAAACAAACGATGAAATATCATCCAAAATAAGCTTGAAAATAAAGAGACGAAATGCTGATGCAAAAAATATATTTAGGACGTTAAATTTTGAAAAATTACCAAGTAATCAAATGAAAATTGAGAGATGAAAAGATTATTTCTGTTGTTTGGCCAGTTGCAAGGAGATAAGCGATGTGACAATGACGTGAAAAAATTTGCTTTTGCGAAGTAGCTTTGGGAATCATTTATGATTAAATAAAAACACAAATCCATCATCATTCATTACTATAATGTCTCAGCATAGCACATAGCAGCATTATTTATTAATCACTGTACAATATGTATGGTAGGCTGTCAACGCTATTAACCAAATTCAAAAATTTGCTGTCACGTGATGAGTAAGAAAGAGGATATCTTAATTTACAAGGATCGAGATGTTATTCTATCTATTGACACAACTCAGATTTCTTCCTCATCTCCACTATCTCCAATTTTTTTCCCATCAGTCAACAAACAATCCACCTTAGCAGCACATGATGGCTCATTTTTTTGTTAGTTATATGAATGTGCTTAATTTGTTATAAAAAATTACCAAAACAGTCGGCTGTATCCCACTTAAGATCCGATAAGGGCTTACAGCATAGCCACGTTTAAAGTAGCAAACAAAGATTGCTCTTCATATCAAGCAAATTAATATTTCAGACAAATGCAAGTAATTTGAGATTTATCATAGTCCAAGTTATTCATTTATTTCGGTCCAATGTATTTCGTGCAACTATCAATTCCTTTGAGATTCAAGCTTAAATATCGACACATTTCATCATCCTTCATGTCATCCTAATTAATTAAGGAGATGATATAAGGGTTTAAAGCATGTTGTTTTAAGCAAATTAAGGATATTTTATAAAATTTCCAAAATCATTAGCTGTCATGCATGAGTGAAAGAGAATTAAAACATAGCAAAATGAATTTTCAACATTTTCAACTGATCGAATTCATTTCTCAGATCAAATATCTTACAAATGAAAGTCCAATTAACGAAATGGTTTTATAATCAGCATTACAAAATTTATCAGCAAACGAACACATTGTCATATCCAGTATATATTTATGCATTTGCCGGAAAACTCAATGCAAGTTGCAAGGAATAAATTAGTAGTAGCAACTGTTTCCTGCTAAGAATAATATTTTATGGGGTGAAAATAAGTGGAATAACAATAAGGCAAAATGGACTATAAATGATAGCAGATGAGTGATGAGAAGTTTGATAATAGAACGATAATGCTACTTGACAGATGAATGAGGATTCCGTTAAGTGTGATAATGTAGGGTGGCAGTATTAATGGGAACAATAAGACTTTAGAGAACGGAAATGTTTAATCAAAGGAACAAAATGATGTAGTCGAGTTCAAAATTCTTGAATAGATGTTGAGGATATTATCAGATAAATGTTATAAGATAAAATCTTTTAATGAAAGTCATTAGATTCGGAATAAGGGAACGATCATGTTTTGTGCTAGTGTTCCTTCTAGCGCGAACTTTGGCTAGATAAATTATTGACTTATGATTTGACTATTCAATTTCTCGAAAGAACATCTAGGCGCATAAATTTGGATCACTGGTAATTTACTTGGTACTAAGAAACCAATATTACTGATATTCATCAGACAAATAATATTTTATCGAACTACCTGGAAAAGTTATAAAATTTACCAAGTATTTCATAACTTTTCATAGATCTGAGAAGTTTAAAGTGAAATGAAAATTATCAAAAAACAAAATTGATCAATACTAGCTGAATCAGGCCACGCGAAGCGTGGCCTGATTCATCTAGTCTATGTAAATAAAAATGTCAATGTTCGTTTGTTCAAAATTTTAAACCTCCGAAAATTCTTAAACACGCGCCTTATCTATATTAATTCAAAATCTTAAAATCGGAAAGCCATACCTACTGCTTTGAAATTTTGATACGAAGTTGCATTCGAATATGCACATGTTTTATAAATACGCGTTGTTGTCGCTCGGTCTAGTTAGTTTTGGTGAAAAAACTGATATTTAGTAATTTGATTTGTAATTTGGTTGGACTGGAGACTGATTCTTGTGATTCGGCTGGGTCAGCAATAAGTGTGACGAGGTTTTTTGTGTCATGTGTGACAGAGATGAATGCTGTTAAAAAAGGTGTTATTGATTGATGAAGAGTGATTCTTCGTAACAAACAGTTATTAGAGAACATCCAGGCAAATTGATCACTGGGTTATTCTTTCCTTTGTCGCTGATAGAGAAGAATACTATTCATGTGAATTGTTGGATTGTTGCCACTGTTGCACTGCTTTGAACTACCTAACTGGAACCCTCGGAACTCCGAACTGTTACTGTTACTGCTTCAAGCTCTGTCGTTTATCTGTGTATTTGAATGTTTTGATGGTAAACATGTTTGAAACTATTTCACTTCCCTTTGAAACTATGTCACGCCACTTGATCTTAAGTATTTTTTGTTTACAACAATTGTCGTGGCGTTGTTTGACATCTTTCAGCTTTCGCCCACACATAATATGTCTAATTTCACAATATTTGTGGGTAAACTATATTTTTTGTTGTTCCACTGTCTGTTTAGATATGAAGTTTGTCTGATTTGCCAACTCTAGAACACGCAAAATATAATTTTCCATGTAAGAAGCAATCGGTCTATAGATCTAAATCGCACAATTCCAGAGATTAACCAAATGAACTTTGTTTATTGTGAATGCAAACGTCAATCGAATTGGGAGTTGCAATTTCTTTCTGGAATCATAGAAATGCGAGAAATAAGGACATCTTGACCTTTGAAAGGTCCTGTCAAGATCGTTGCTTTCACGACGTTGCTCATTAATTTTTTTACTCCAAGCTACATTCCATTGCAAATTTTTGGCTGGTTGATATTTTGCAACATAAGAATTGGCATGCCAATTTTCAATTGCAGTACATACGGTGACATTCCTGGCTGATCGGGTGAGTTCAAAAATTCTGTTGAATAATTAACCGCTTCATCTGCTTCCACAACAGTATCGACGGACTTTATGTTACTGCCTCGCTTTGAATGCTAGACCAATTAATATTGCGAAGTTCGTTGGACGTCTTTGTTCTTGGCCGCAAGAATAGTTCGTTCACTCATTCAATCGTAATTCTTACAATTGGTTTTAATATCGGGAAATACTTTTTCAACCAACCCTTCTTTTGACGTTATTAAATTGCAAAAGTTGTGAGGCAATAAAATTCGTCCTGCGGATAGATCAACTGGCACCTTTCCGTTCCCAATTTCCAGCAATTGATGTGAGAAGATCCCAGTTGATCGATCGTTTCGCAACTGGACACGCATAATGTAGTTGATTCTAACGTTTTTACGTGTCGCCAGAAAGTACAGTATTTCAGGTAAGCATTTATTTCGTCCGCTGGTTTCGATCGAGGAATTGCAGGTAATATTTGTCTGAAATCTCTTGCAAGCAATATTAATACGTTCCCAAATGGTCTAATATTTCCATACAAATCTTGCAATGATCGATCAAGAGCCTCGACCGATTTTTTGTGCATCATTGTACATTCATCCCGAACAACAAGTTTGCATTTTGCAACACTTTTCATATGTCCGATCTTTTGAAAATGTTGCATGTGGTAGTTCAATGTATTGAGCGGCAATTTCAAAGCGGTATGAACAGTTCCTTCCACTGATGGCAATGTTACAGCTGTTTCGGACGATGCAAGAGCTAAAGCTATGCCATTTTGGAATCGATTTGTTGCCAGAATCAATCTTATTAGGAACGTTTTACCAGTTCCTCCTGGCACATCTAAAAAGAAAATTTCTCCAACTCCCTTACTACAGTTTGCATTATTTGATCGTAAATGCTTTTCTGCTCTACGTTGGCTCAGAAATATTTGCTTGCACATATGACAAAAGATCAGTCGTTTTGTAATTTTGTTCGCGACGCAATTCTACATCGAATGAAGCAGCAGCAAATCGATTCGGTGATGGCGTTCCCAGTTGATTGAGAACTTTGTTCGCGATTTATAAGCACAAGTTTTAAATCATTATTAGCGATTTGTTGTAGACTTCTACTGTGAAATTCATGCTCATATTTGAATTTCCGCTGTATATTCGGTGAAGAATATCTTCAGCCATATGCAATTTATACTTTTCCCATAACTCTGTTGGAGATGAAGGAGAGTAAGCGGTCAATATGATTGCAAATAGTGTACGAATTTGATTTAGATATGACATATTGCATGCATCATTAATGCATACATCCCAGTGTCGATCTTTCTCCAATAAATTCAAAGCTTGACATACACTGCGGAAAGTAGCATGTGTAACGCCATTGACAATTTTTGATTGTTGAAAGGTGGTTGGACCTGGTACATTTACTAGCAACATGCGAAGGAAGAAGCATTCGTCTTGATTAGGATGTACGGTGTACAATCTGTCTATCGTAGTTTGTTTGAATATGCCAGATTGTCCATCAGCTGGTTCTTCTCCTTTGCGTAGTTCAAATGATTTTCTACTCGCATTCATGTGTAATCTAGATTTTATTTATATAGATTGATAAAAATAAACAAATAAAGGTACAATATGAGTAAAATTTAAAGAAAAGAATTAGTATCAATTATATTAAATTATATGTCACAATATTTCTTAGATGTTGATGGATATTTCAACAATAAATTTATATCAAATTAAGTTAAATCAAAATTAAGTCGGAGAAGATTAATTGAGTAAAAAGTTGATCCTAAGAAGTATTCAGAATTAATGTAGTAAAATTTCTTTAAGTTAAATTGATGCCTTTTTTTCAAACAAATTAAGCAAATTTTTATTGAAGAAAAAGAATTTCAAATTCAAAATTTAACAGCTATTAAAGAATTTTTTTCAGATCCTTAAAAAATGCAAAAATTTTATATTTATTTGTCATATCCGAAAGTATTTTAATTCTTTTTATCATTTTTTTCCTTCTTTTCTTGGATAAATCCACGCAATGTAATAAGCATAGCAATAGGGAGAGATGGGAGGTAGAATGAGAGGGAGAAAGGAAGGCGGAATCAATAAACTCCGCCCCTTCATTTACTCTTAGTTATCACGGAAGTGACACGTGAGAAAAGTAAATACGTCTATATAAAATGATGGCTTATTGGGATAAAAGGTTGTGTCAAAATTTGAAAAGAATCGGTGAAAAACTTCCGGAGATCCGTTCGGGGTAATAGGTTAGCGTTTAAATTTTTATTTATATAGATTGTTACAAGAAAATCTCACTGGTAGTCTCTTTTAAGGTTTCAAAGCGTCAAATTTAAAAATAGATAAATTTTGTTTCATGAAATGAAATGGCTATATAAAAACAATGAATAATATTGATGCTATGGTACTCGCAACAGGGATCTTTATTTTGAAAACTAAGCTTTTTTCATTTAGAAAGTGAGAAAAATCGCATTTTTTAAAATTTCACTGATTTGATTGAATTGATGCTGGCTTATTCAAAATTAAGTGGAAATGTTATGTGCAGCCAGGAAATGTAAAGATTTGCTTCTAGCGTTCCACTTCCTTTATACTGATGAAAAAAAATCAGCTGAAAAATTTAATCATGATTTTGGGAATCCGTTCTAAATGTCAAACGGTTTATGAACCGTCGTTAATTCTTCATTTACTCTGAGGAGAATTCAAAGTACTAAACATCCTGAATTCTCTCTACTCAAAATTCACTTTCTGCTTGTTCAGTGATTTTTAATGATACTACATGATCTGTCCAGCATAGTACAAAAATATTAACATACTGACTTTATCAGGTGCCGATTATCATTTCAGCAATTAAATCACATCGACAAGAGAAATAGATGCTGCTAATGGAAGAAAACACACATTTTGAAATAAAACGCTAAAAATCATGAGAATAGACATTCCTTTTCGAATTTATTTTAAGGAATTGTATCGGAAAGGTGACAATATCCGAACATTCGGTAATTGGAAATACAATCAACTGCCTAAACTAGGTGAAAATAGTAAAGTGATTCCTTTACCAGTTGAATTAAAAAGCGGCGAATATGCGTTTGGTGAGAAGATCACTGCACCGACATAACCTGGTGAGAAAAAAGAAGGTGACAAGGCAAATGGGCTCATAATTAGACCGGTAAGAGCGGATGGTGACAAAATGGAAGGATTTAGAGCAAATGGACTCATAATTAAGGGTGAAAGTACAGATGGGGATAAAATACCCGGTGACAATAAAATGGGCGATAATATGGCAGGTGATAAAGCACCAGGACTTAGAATTCCAGGACTGAAGGCAAATGGTGATAGGACAAGGGGATTAAATGCGGATGGTGACAAGATCGATGGAGCCAAGAGAAATGGAGAAAATATTGTGGCCGTGAACGCACTTGGATTCAATAGCCCAGCACCGAAAACTGATGGAGAAAGAAATGACAATGAAAATGCTCCAGGTGATAAAATGGATGGTGACAATGAAAATGCACCAGGTGATAAAATATTCGCTTTGAAAGCTGTGGGTTTAAATATATTTTGCCGTTTCTGACGTATTTTCAATGAAGAATGTTTGTTGGCCAATTTACGAATATCATTAAGGAGAAATCGGTGCATATCATCTTCACTTAATGACAAGAAAAACTCCAATGATTTGCTGTCGTTTAGAGGCGATTTTGGGCCATAGAACATCATCAGCTGCTTCGGTGTCATCATCAAGAATCCAGTTGTATTGAAGTC